>QEPC01008071.1:1609613-1625385 GCA_003113815.1 Sphenodon punctatus
TCTGACCCCCAAGGCCTGCACTGTCCCTCGCAGGCCGAACCGCGCCTCGTCCTCAGCACGCTGCTTCCTCGTCGGTGCCTGGGCGCGAATGCCTGAATCGCCCCCAGGCACAAGATGGCGGCCGCGAGCTCCGCTCTTACGAGAGCTCGCTTCGCGCCGCTTTTTCCCCCGCCGTGCGCCCCGCCCCTACCTCGTGCCTTCTTCCAGCAAAAGGCGGGGGGGGAACAACAACCGCCGCCGCCGAGCTGCTCGCCTTCGGGGAGAGCCGGTAAGGCGACGGGCATTATTGCAGTGAAGTTGAGTAAGTGCTTTAGTGATCTTGCTATTACTTTAAAAGATGTAGTTCCATACACTCGAGCTAATGAAGACTGTTTTCCTTAGTGGCAACAATGCAATTTTTTACCTGCCAAAGGACCAATATTTGCTCTTCCCAGTGCTCCAATTTTTATAAATTTTCAAGAAATACTTATCTCTGCTTCTGCTTCCTACCAAACTTGGTTACAATTGGCCTGCAGGATCAAAGATTAACGGCATGGGGATAGGGTGGCCATACCTCCCCTTTAAAGAGGAAGCTGATGAAAAATACAGGTTACAGGGCTACATTGGTTCCAGTGCAGCCCTGAACCATGTATTTAACATATGTCCTCTTTTTAAAGGGGAGGTATGGACATCCTTCATGAGAATAACCTGGTATATCATTTAGTGGGATGTGAGGGGTATGCATTGCAAAAGAGGCCTTATCTCCGCTCTTGATGCACCCATTAATGCAAAATGCCGTGTCCCTACTTACTTTTGTGCCTTCTGCCCCTCCACCAAATTCAATTGATATTGCCCTATGTGATATCAAAGTTATTGGGGGGGGTGTGTGGCAGGTGGGGGATGGACATACACATGCATACATGGACAGGGTGAGTGTACAGGCCTTCTGTCCAGAGGAACCAAAGCTATAAAGGCCCAAGAGTGAAATCGTGATCCCACTGAACTCAGTGGAACTTTGCCACTGACTTCAGTGCAGTCAGGATTGCACTTCATATTCTCACCTGTGAGACATCGGTTTCCTACATAAAACTTGCTGTTTGCTTGTACTAATAATGTGGTTACAGGTTCCTTTTTTGAAATTAGATGCACAAGTTGTGTGAAAGTGTATGTACACAAAAGCATGCCAATCGCGTTTTATGGACACAACAGATGGATGCACTTGTGTGATTTCTTTCTTTTACCAGCACACCTGGAATGCTCCTTCCTGAAAATTTGGCTTCAAGAATTTTAGACTAGTTTGGCTTTTTGCACGCAGTTTAGACCTAATTGAAAAGCTCTGTGTTTTTTTAAAAATGTAATGCATGGCACCATCTTTAATTATCACAATATTCTCCTAGCTAAGGTTAAGCTTGTGACATTTTCACTTGTATCTAGGAAGGAAGCCTGTATAGCTCAGGAACAGAAAATTGGAAGAAATTGAAGCAATATGGAATTTTCTATATACAGTGCTGGCGATTATTTGTCTGAGATTTGTGCGGGGGGGGGGGGGTTGGGGAAGGGTTGGTTGTGTAGGTTGTGGGGGGAGGTGGTTGGTTGGGTTTAAAGCATGTATCTTCAAAGATTTTTTACACATGCAACCATTCTCTGCTGCCACCTTTTAACTCTGGGGGTATTTTTACATATTGGTGCTTTTTCCCGGATTAAAAAAGTTGGGGGTCAGGAAACCTCCACAGAGGGGTGGATTTAGACACTGTCTTCCCAATCAGTCACCCAGGGGCATTGGAAACAGCAATGCCATACGACTTCCGGATGTTTTGAAACCTGGACTTGTAAAACCCTGATAGCCATGGTCTTACAAGTCTGGGTCTCAAAATGCATGGGAGTTGCCCAGGTCACTTCTGGTTGGGGAGTGAGTGTCTAAATCCCTCACCCCCTGCATGGGTTTCCTGACCCTGGACTTTTGAAGTCTGGGGGAAAGCGCCAACATGTAAAAACGCCCTGGGCAAAAACAGAAGTAACAGCGGCACAGCAGCGATCCTGATCGAGTTGGGTCACCACCACACCGCTGACACTGCTGGGGTCGGTTCGGGGAACTGACCACACGTGACCCTTGCTGGGAAGCTGTCCTGGCCTCACCCATGTGCTGCACCCAGCACTCCTTCCTCCTGTCATGATGGGCAGCCATGGCAGCCAGCCATGACAGCCCCAATCCAGGATGGATTGGGGTCAGAGCAGACAAAGGAACATAAGTAGTGCCATACTATGTCAGACCAATGGTCCATCAAGCCTAGCATCCTGTCTCCGACATTGGTTAATCTTTATCTCTTGGGAGAAGTACCCAACAGGTCGCAATGGGCAATCCATTCCCTGTTGCTCCAGCCCCTAACAGTAAGAGGTTACATCCCCCAAACCTACTTGACTAATAGCCATTAATGGAACTATCCTCCAAGAACTTATCAAATCCCTTTTTAAAGCTAGCTACACTATCAGCAGGGACCCATGGATTCTGCATTTCCACCATTGCTGCCAATGGGGAAAATGCAGACTCCACAGGGCCCTGACTATCGGCCTTGACCACTTCCTCTGGCAGTATATTCCACAAGTTAATTGTGCACTGAGTGAAAAAATACTTGCTCCTATTTGTTTTAAATCTTCTGCCAGTTAGTTTTGTGGAGTGTCCCCTTGTTCTTGTACTCTTAGAGAGGGTAAATAACCACTCCCTATTTATGTGTTCCACACCACTCATGAATTTATAAACTTCTATCATATATCCTCTCAGTCGTCTCTTCTCCAAACTGACATTGGTGGGGGTGTGGGGCAGTAGTTCAGGCTGTGATTTCAGCACTTTGCTGAGTCACAACCCGGACTAGCCACCAACACACCTGGGGTCAGTCCGAGGACAAACATGACAATGACCAACGGGCCACAGTGGGACAAAGCTGACCAAAGCAGGTCACTGTCATGTTTGTTTTTACCCTCTGTCTTTAAACTGTTTCCTTCAAATTTGACCACATGGAGAAAAGTGTTGTTTGGAGTTTACAAGTTGGCACCATTTCAGATTTTCCTTTACAACACCCTTTTCTAAGGGGAAGTCTAAGGTACTATGGAGTAACATGTAATGGTAAAAGTCACATGAAACATGTGTGTGTGTTGTTTGTCAAATCAAATCAAATCAAATCAAATCATTTTATTGCGTGATCAAAGATCATTACAAAGCAAAAACATACAAACAGAAAACACAAAAAACATCACTACCAGTAAATAAACAATTATCTCCCAAACCTCCCTACTATACACAGTTGATAATTGCTTGCACTGGCTTAGTTATTATTTAAAAACCGAATTCTGAGTTGAACTGCTCTTAACAAGAACTTATCTAAACTCCAAATAGTATCTAGGTTAGAGCTATCTAAAAATGCTGCTAATAATGCTAGATCATCCCTACCTGGGAGCTTATCCATTATGGGGGCGAGAAATTCCTGGTGTGGCTCGTCGTATAGGTGACAATATAAGATTATATGCCCGATTGTCTCTGTCGTGATATTATCAAAAGGGCATAATCAATCTATAAATGGAATGCCCTGTATCCTACCTTCAAGGACACGTGAAGGGCAAGCGTTAAAATGGGCATTGGCAAACAACTGTTTAGCTCTACCAGAAATAGGGGCAATTAAATAAGCAGCCACCTGCCCCACAGCAGGAGCATAGAACAAGTATTCACAGATGTGGGGTGATGACCTAACTCTAGCAAGATCTGTTTGCCATCCTATATCCCTTACCCTCATTAGGACCTCCCTCCTACGCGTGTCCGGCGGCTTGTGCATAAGATAATCTGATGAAATACCCATCTCGTCCAACTGAGCTTCCACCTTCAAGGACCAGAGGTCCCTAAAGGGATCCTCAAGCATGGCTGTTATTAAGGTGGAGCCCTGATCTAATTGCAGTTTGAGCCAAAATTTTAAATTGGCTTCTTTGGCAACCTGGGTCCACGATTTCTGACCCAACTCCACCCGGATAGCTGCCAGAGAGGTGCCTCTTGGGGCTCCCAAAAGTCGCTGTAAAAATCTGGACTGAACCTTATCCACCATACCAGGATGAAAAGGCGCCCACAACTCGACCCCATAAAGTAGTTGGGACCTAACTTTGCTATTGTAGACCTGGATGGCCTGTTGGACTGCCGTCCTACGCTGCTTGGCAAAAAGCCTATTTATTGGTTGGGCAACTGCTTGTGCCGATCTCATGGCTCTATTAACATGTTCCCTCCAGCGTCCAGAGTCACGGAAAAGGATTCCTAAGTACCTAAATGCCTTGACCTGCTGGATTGGAATGCCCCCAGCAGACCAGCCCTGGGTTTTAATACGGGCAGAAAAAAACAGGATCTTAGATTTATCATAATTAATGATAAGATTATTAGCCTGGCAGAAGGTCAAAAAAGCCTGTAGTGGTCGTTTTAGACCCACTCTCGTCTGTGACAATAGGGCCACGTCATCAGCATAACAAAGGCAGCCGACGGCCTGAGCAGCCAATTTCGGGGGGGGGGGGGGNGCCGGACCCCCATCGAAGTTGGTATTATAGGTGTTATATGGCCCTGTTTGTCCATCTTAACTACCATAGATGAGTTAGCGTATAGGGAGTGAATCAGGGCTAATAGACTTCTATCGATTGTTGATTCCTGCAGCTTTTCCCACAGGGCAGCCCGATCGACTAAATCAAAAGCTGCCCTGAGGTCTAAAAAAGCTACATAAAGGGCCCCGTTATGGGCCCTATACTTAGCAGCAAGGTATTGTAGAATACGACAATGTTCGATCGTAGACCGTCCCTGCTGGAAGCCTGCCTGTTCTGGTGAAAGTATCTTCTCCTGCCCCATCCAGGTGGTCAATTTCCCTAATAAAAAATTAGCATAGACCTTTGATATAATTGGGAGGAGACTAATCGGCCTATAATTGGCCAGATCTGTTCTAGAACCTTTTTTATAGATGGGGACAACCAGCGCTGCGGCCCAAGCCCCTGGCATCCGCCCTGTGTTATTTATGGCTGTAAATAAAGCTGCAAGGACAGGCAGCCACCAGGCCTTGTTTGTCTTAAGGAATTCTACCCTTATAAGATCCAGACCTGGTGCACGTCCATTCCGTAAGGAAACAACCAAGATCTCAACCTCCTCTACCTGTACTGGTGGCCAGGGAGGACACTCCTCCAACCCCCTATGCAAGATATCCCTAGCTTGTACTTCATTGTTGTCAGAGCCAAATTATTATATAATTCGCTAAAATGATCCATCCATCTATCAGCTGTTATTTGCGATGCCAATGGGGCCTTCCCTCCCCCGGCAGAGATGTTAACCAAGTGCCAAACGCCCCTTGTGTCTCCTGTTTTAGCTGCCTGCAAGAGGGACCCCCATCTGGCATCCCAATATCCCCTCTTTTTTGAATTTATTAAATTTCTATATTTTGCCCTTAGGGCAATATATTGAGTAGGTAAGTTGGTTTGCTGAGAGTTCCTATATTCACGGTGCATGGTTTTAAGTTCAATTCTAACCTGCCGACACTCCTTATCGAACCACGGCTGATTAATTTTAACAGGCCTGGGGGCAATGGATCGGCCCATTCCCTGTATATAGATCTTTATTTCTTTTGTTAGAAGATCAAAAACTTCCAAAACTTCAGCAGGACTTTCAGAGCCAATCAGCCTTTCTCGAAGGAAGGCAATCTGGGCTTGCGCAGCAAAAACTCCCAGGGCTGATGATAGTCCTTCATCCCAAAGGGGGACCCAAATAGATTTATAGGAGACCTGACTGTTATTTAATGTATTGCTTTGCTTGTATAAACCAACTGGTACTGCTGAAGAGGTGGGTATAGTGAGGGACAATTCCATAGGCAAATAGTCCCCCACTAATGGGAAACCCTACTCAAAGTTTGTAACATAGGGTAAAACCCCCGCCGATACCAAAGAGTAATCTACTGTACTAGGGCCCTGGGATCCAACAAATGTGTATTCCCCTTCCAAATCATTTAAACATGAACAATTTAGTACATATAACTCCCTGGCCACCAACAGCTGAGCCATTCTTATCCCTGAAGAATTAATACCTTTGTCCTTGGATCACCTCGGACCCAGGAAGCTGTCTGGAGCATAAGGCAATCCGTCACAGTACGGGGCCAACGCTTGATTGTCTGATCCTAAGCGGGCATTAAAATCGCCCATTAATATAACCTGGCCATCTGGGTACTTAAATAACATTTGCTCCAGAAGACCATACAAGTTATCCCACATGGAGGATCAAAAAGAGCCCGCATTGCAAGGGGGAATATATATGGTCATAATTATCAGAATGTTTGAAGCTAATCTGGCCACAAACCCCTGAAGCAGCCCAGGGAGCAATATGTTTTCAATAATTGAAAGGGGAACTTCTCGGGAGACAAAACAACCCAATCCCCCACTTGGCCTCCCCTTGGAATTCCTACGGACTGCTGGGAGGGAATTACAAATATAGCCCTCCAGGTCCAATGGATCACAGGACCAGGTTTCTTGAACCAAAATGATAGAAAAACTTTGTAAATATTAGATTAAGTCCGGGTCGCTACAGTGCCTGGACCACCCTGCCACATTCCACGAACATACCGTGATTAAACCTGGACTGGCTGGCTGGACTAGTCATTGGCTTGGGGAAAACCCCTGTCCAATACTTCCCCCTATACCCATGGCACCGACATCCAAGTCTGACAGTGGCAAGACCTGTGATAATGCCTGTTGTCCATCAACAGCAGGCACTAAAGTCCACCCATCCACCACCCCAAAAGGGGGGCCACCTTCTGGCAACAACATTTGCTCCTGGGCCATACTAGAAGAATTTAATAACCCTGTTGGTACGAGCTTCTCAATGGGTTGCGCCAATGCACTCTGCCCCTGCGATAGCTCCAAAGTTTGACAATCCCTACCATAATAGGTATTTACTGGAAGGGAAGTCTGTTGTCAAGGTTCCTGCGAGTCTACTACCCCATAGGAGGGTTCTTGAGAATCCTGAGGAGAGCAGGCTCTTGGGGATCTTCCTATCACTAACTTTTGCCTAGATACAGATATGGCATTGGAATCATTCAGATTTGTACCCGATACAGGTTCTCCTCTACCTACTAATGGCAATAAAGGGGTAATCACGGGATTTCTATATGCTTTTGCTAAATAAATCCCTCGGGCAGCAAATAAATGGGCCTTTGACCAGAGATTGGCCACAATTAAATCAGCTGAAAAATGTAACAATACACAGTATGTATACTCATAAGATGGTAATTTAAAATATTGAACTATAGCAGTTGGATTAATCAAAATTCCTGAAATTGCTATCAAGTGCCTTTGAATAAGATCCTTAGAAGTCCAGGGCGGCAGGTACACATGAGGTAAAGGGGCAATTTTGAAAACTAGAGCCCGCAAATCCAATTGTACAGATCCGCAGGGTCTACCATCAGCAACAGCCCCAGTAGCAAGACCACTTTGAAAACTCCTTCGCTGGATAACTATGTCCTCCAACACAGTCTGGGTTCCTATGGAGACCATACAGGGAGGGTGATCTTTCCTCTGCCGTAACAATTCGGCTTCCTGTATATTAAGTTTGTCCATGATAATTGCCAGTTGAAGTCTTTGCAATTCGAGTTGCATGTTGACATTCTCCAGCTGTGCATATAATCTTGAGACTAAATCCCCCACAACGGCACATTGCCTACCCATTACCTCCCACGGACCCTCCACACTGGCAGCAGCTGATAAAGGTACCTGCCCTCTTGATGCCACAGCTGGTCCCAGAAAATAGGGTCAGCCCAGCCGGGGATGCAGGGTCTATCGGGGAGAGAACCTTACTCGACAAAGGTACCATCTCCTCAGCCGAAAAAAATGGGCTCTCAGACTCCTCTGCCTGCACAGAACCTACCCAAGGAATCCGCAAATAATCTTCCAGTGTGGTCTGTTTTACCCACACCTGTGAGCGGGTCTCCATACCCACCCTCCTCCCCCTCCCACCCATCATATATTATTACCCAAAAGGTTCAACCTGGAACCCAGCCGCCACAGCCCACGCCCACGCCCACGGGCGCACGGGCTTAGGCGTGATGCACTGGCGCACCTACGGCGCCGCCATAGCCCCAGCGGCACTTTTAAAGGCTGCTGAAGACCTCCGCACCGGCGCAGCTCTCCCAGGGATCAGATGGAATGGCAATCAGCTGGGCTCCGCTTCTGTAGGGGCTTGTTGCTATCAGGAACAGATAGTGGGTAGGAATGGCAGGGGGGTCAGGGGAACCCACACCGACAGGCAAAAATTAACAGAGACACTGAGGCACGCACCCCTCCAACCGTGTTTCTGTCTGATAACATAGGGCAGGGGTAGGAGGAGGCAAAGGAAATTGCTTTCCCCTGGGGTAAACCACCTGAGGTAAATATTTTTTGTGAATACATCTTTATTCCACATTTTTAAAGCCTGGTCAGTTTCACTGCTAAGACTGTTGTTAAAAGTCAGGAAGCACTGTTAGAAGTGATGCTGACTAGATTTGGGGACAGTAGCAGCATCTCTAATTCCATGAGCCAGTCAGCTGCCATGTGGGGTTCTGGGGACACAGGTTCACTATGGGTTGTAGCATGTAGGAATGCAAATCTTCTAGCACAGGATGAGCTTGACTCATGGGAGCCATGCCATGTGTCATGGAAGCTATAGGGACCTCGTTACTGGCTCGGCTCTGGCTGAGGTATGGGGGTTACAGGGTGCTAGTTGTACCTAGATCGAGGACACTGTGTATGCTATGGATGTGGAGGTTCAGTACCCAGGACAGCTCCACTGCTTAAACTACAGGAGACTCATGGAGCTATGCCTGGTGAGACACTGGGGTTGTAGTGTTCAACACATGACCAAGTCAAGGATTTGAGAAAGCCACACCCCAGCCTGACTCCTGTCCTTAGCCTAATAGGGCTATGAGGTCAAACATGCCACTTGTGTCTGTCCCATTCTCATCACAGAGGAACAAACTATATCTATATAACCCTAGCTCTGTCGTCGTCCTTACTAGAGTGTTGTAGCTATACAATTCTTTTAGTTGGTAGAGTTTGTTTACATGTAAGTAATTTCTTTTTGTGTGACCTTGGGCCAGTCACAATATTCTCTCAGCCTAATTTACCTCACAGGGTTGTTGTGAGGATTAAAAAGTTGTGTTTAGTAGTTATATGTAAAGTGCTCAGAGTGCCATAGCAGGGGGAGCTATATAAAAATAAAGATGATGATGATGATTTATTACTTATTTATTTTTTATTATTAATGTGCAAATGTAATTGTATTTCCAGTTTAGTTGCTGGGAGCTGGAGAAAGAATATATGGACTGTCGAATAGCCGTAACTTAGTCTAGTTTTGTTAATGAGTAATAGCCTAGGACTCATTCACACAACACACTTTTAGAGTGGGTAGTGGCAGAAATGCACACCCTGAGTGTTATGTAAAATCTTTAACACACCCTGTGCACCGTAATAATCTCTTGTTCTCTGCCACCTGAAGCAAGGGGCTGGCTGTTGAAATTCAGGGAAACCAGAAACTATGTGAATGCATTGCAGTAAGACAAGGCAGACACAGATTAAGGAACAAGTGGTGAGTTTGTATGGAGGAAGAATGGTGTGGGAAGGAGCCCTTAGCACTTTTGTCCAGAAACATGAGCTGAGGGTCATTTCATTCCATTTCATACTCTCATTCTTTCCCTGCTGCTGTGGAGTCATGAATCTCACGAGGAGCACTGATGTTGTTGCAGGGCAGTTTTGCGTTTGCTGCGGAGCAAGTAACTCCTCACTTGATGTAGAGTTATTTGCTGCGCTGCAGCTGTGAGTTACTCCTCAGTGGCAGCACTGCTGACATAATCTGTGGTTGCAAGGTAGTAGGATAGTAATGAGGAGCTAACACCACACTTTGAGACAAGCAAGATGCTGATTAGATAAAATTTGTTGAGAGACAGAGTTACAATAATAATAATACAGTTATTAAAAGCAAGCCAGACATTTAAAAAAAACCAAAAACTCAGTCTTTTTCACAAATGGTCAAGGCCCCAAACCTATAATGAGATTCTCCTGGGTGGATCCAAACAGACATCATTAAAATCAGCCAAGCTCTGTGCAAATGTAGGGTTAACCCATGCAGAATACTTTGTTCCATTTTTGTTCCCTTTCACTTCCTTCTTTAATTAGTTCTCGGTGTTCTTAGTGTTCCAGTTCCTCATGCAACACTGGGAGCTTTTCCAATCCCTGACTCTTCTGGTTGTTCTTAAATTGTAAACAACCTGTGAATTGGGCAAGTGCTGCCATTTGCATGCTGTCACATAGCCAGAGGCTTATTTGCCTTATTGATACAGAGAGGGCTGGAATGAGGCTGTGCAGAGCCCTAGGCAGGGACAATGAAGTGCAGGGTCCACAGTGTCAAAAACTGCCGCCCTCTACTTCCATCCCAGATCCACTTCCCCTTCTCATCCTCCCTGTCTGACCACAGTGATTTCCTTTGTTTTGGGGGAATCAGCTCCCAGTTCTCTGTGTGTTTACTTTGACTGCTTGTGCAGAGAGAGAAATCATACAGTACAGTCTCACAACCATGGGCCCTCTAAAGTGCCACACCCTACGCAGTTGCCGTTCTTACTAAAGCAGGCCTTGGCTACACATTGAATCCGGTTGTTAACCTTGCCTCTCATTCCACATCTCTCTGGTACCATGTCCAGTTTGGGGCACCTTATTTTAAGAAGAACATTGCCAAATTGGAGTGGATTTGGAGGATAGCAACAAAGATAAGGCCATGGAAAGCAAGCCCTGCATGGAAAGGTTTAAGGAACTGGATAGATTTAGTCTCCTAAGGGGAGAGATGCTAACTGTCTTCAGTATCTAAAGGGTTACCACAAGAAATTGTTCTCCATTACCAAAGACCTCCAAACAACACAACAACACAAGCTGTGTTTAGAAGTCATGGTCTTAAGAGGTTCCCAGAAAGCAGTTTAAGAGCTAGTGGTTACAAAGAAGGAACAAAATAAGAGTTATCATTTTCTACCCACAGGAAATACCTGCAAATTCATACAGGTGAGTACCAAGTTGGGTACCCAGTTACCCAAAGTACTGGCTATTACTGTTACTGAGTTACCAATTTTCCATTTTACCGACCGATTTTGGTGACAGAAAACTGGAAAATCAGTACTGGAAACCAGGATTTTGATACCAGAAGTGGGTAAATCTGTACTAAAATTGGTAAGTCATGTAGCCCATTAGGCACTAATCAGATAGTGATTAGTACCCGCCGGTGTCCCTGTGTCAAGTTGGGGACTGTCATTTTGACAGGAATAGCCATTTTTGCGGGTCCTCATTTCAGCTCCAGCCAGGATAGGTGCCCCTGTACAAAACATAGCACTGGGCAGAGGTCAGAACAGGAGTGTCTGTGTTTCTTGTTGGGGGCTACACAAATTTAATTGGGTTGTGTAAAACCATATGGTACACTCACACCGGGGGGATGAGGGGGGCTGGAATTGGTGAGGAAAAAGAGATGCTGTGTTGCTTGTTAATGGTGTGGAACAGGAAGGATCGTCTGTTTCAGTGAAGATGGTTCCTGACCTTGTTATTGAGCAGTTTGTTGTGCCATTAAATGGATCTATTGCTGAAAATGGAATTGACACAGAGCATGTAAACCTTGCTGTAATAAACCCTCCCATGCAGCAATAAACTTTTTTTTTTTTTTAAAGTTTCAGATGTTTCAGAGTTTTCAGATAGTTTCAGTGTCATTAGAGGCATCGGAGAGAGAGAGAGTGGATGGGACATCTGTGAATTAGAAGAAAGGGTTTTTTTAGCTCAGGATTGGGGCTTCTGTGGTTCAGGGCAGATCTGGCATCCCCAGTCCAATTTCGCCCAATTTATGCCACGGCACTGCTGGCAATGCAGGGCTCACTTGGCTGCATCTACAGGAAGTGTAGAGCCAGAAGAGGAAGGAAACGGGTCTGCCAGTATACAGAGGACCAACTTTGGGGGCAGGTGGGGATGCGGCTGCACTGGCAAAAACGGAGCGGGGCATTCAAGCTGCAGCACCACTGCCCGTTCCAACACTTCTATTCTGGAGTGGTTTCCGCAGAGGAGTTGTGACGCCCAGCAATACAGAAGTTTAAAAGTTCCCCAGATTATTTCTGGAAACCTCGCCACCCAGTTGCTTTCCATAGCTTTTTTTTTTGGTCTTTTTTTGTACATCGAAAAGTAATCTTATTTGCACCCCATGCTAGTGAGGGAAGGCGTTTCACCTCACTCCCAAGAGGCCTGATTCAGAGGCTCAGTTATCCTAATTTTCTGAGGGTTTAGGGATTTTATTATGAGCTCTGCTTGTTTCTTTGTGCCTAATTCTCATTTTCAGCTCAATAGCATCTTCCACAAATTCCTTAAAATGCTACTTGAAAAGAGCAAAGGTTTTTCTTGCCTGATCCTCCCCACATGAGACCTTTGCCGGGCGAGACGGAGAGCTTTTCCCACCCCCATCCTTTCCTATCTCGTTTCATCATGAGTCACACTCCATTAGTGTCCTAATGTTTCTATCAATAAATGATGGATTTGCCGATGGTGATTTAAGTTTAAAATTACTTGCGAAAACTTAATGAAGCCTGCAAATCAGGAATTAGATTTCAAAGAAATTGCCTCTTACAGTTAAAAACTACAGGGCTAAAGTAATTTCAAGGGTGGCCTTCCCTGTCCCCTCCCCCTCACTATAAATTATGTATTGGGTCAAAACACAGATGGTTCTGCAGGAATTGCTATTATTATTTTTTTAAAAGGAATTGCAGTTTGCCTCTTGCCTCAGCCCCGTTTTCTCCTGTGTTGTGTGTCAGCTAAATTTAGTGGAAGGGGTAACATATTCCCTCAGGAAAAATAGCTCAGATGCAGCATCTGCTTTAGAATAACAATCTGCTTTACAAAATAAAATAAAATAAATCTTGTTAATTTGTTTGAAGTTCATGAAGATTCGGGTCTTACCTCAACCAGTGACTTAACCAGGGCTAATGTCTTGGTTTATTGGTAGGACCGCCTTGTGTAGATGCAGTTCTGCTGATACAAACTCCATCCTAATGGGAGAGCTTGTTCCTGTACACACTCAGTCTTGTGTTGGGAGGCTGGAGAGGTGGAAGGGACCTCAAAGATCATCTAGACCATGAACTATGGAAGATAAGGATTATGAAATACATCTCTCTTTGACTTGTGTGTCTTAGAAGTAGACAAGAATTCTTAACAGATTTAAACATTCTCTTCAGTCCTTTCATTTGTGCGTGGTCTTGTGTAAAGGGACCAGGGAGAGATTCTTAAACTGTTCTGCATTTCCCAGGAGAGGGAAGCAGAAGCAGTACTTAGAGATTATTTTTTATCTTCTACTTACTTGCAGCCCTATCCCAAGCTCTCACATGCTTGATCAGACACATTTTTAAGGGGGCAAATTTAGGGAGCCACATTGTGATGAGCAGATCCTACAGATCCCTGGTCCAGACAGAAGCTGTGGTGAATTAGATGTGACATTATTGCCCTTTGTACAATTCTTTTGTAGGGGGTGGAGGGGAGGTGTGTGAAATAGATGACCCTCAAGATGCCTTCCAACACTACAATTCCAGGATTAGGGATGGGTGAACAGAACGCAGTTCGAATGTTGGGTCGTTCGGTTTGAAACCCGAGTTCAGGTTCGATGGTTCGGTTCAGCCGAGTTCGGTTTGGCCAAACTTGACCGAACATTCAAAAATAGCAAAACTGAAACCGAAATGAAACCGAAACCTAATTTTTGGGGAAAGACATTTTTCCTGCCCCCGAACTCATCCGAACTCGACCGAACTGTTCGGTCGTTCGAGAGTTCGGTTCGGACGTTCGGTTCGGACGTTCGAACAGACCGAGTTCGGTCCGAGCATCCGAACCATATTCTCCCATCCCTATCCAGGATTCTATACAGCCTCATCCTTCGTGATTTGGAGAGGGAGGTTTTCAATCTCCTAGTCATGAATGCTGACTGCTGTACTGGGCCACAGTCATAGGCAGGTAGTTGTCTCGGGGATTCATCTCCATTCTCTCCTTGTTGAAGGTGATGTTTTCCTCTGCAGGAGGAAGGGTGGGTAGGTGGGACGTTCAAAAGTCCATTTGCCCCAAGCCTCTAAAAGACCACAGTTTAGCCTGAATTTCTCCTTCATCATTATGAGTTTGTTAGGCCCCTTGGACTGCTAGGTATGCTAAAGTGTACACATCCCCTTGCCTTTACTTGAAGCCTACTACAACAGTCTACATGCAGGTTAATATCGAACAATCAATCACACCAGAGGTATTTGTTAAATTCCATAATGTCTGCATAGACACCTAGCAACAAATTCTTTGCTGGTTCAATGGGTGAAGTTTTCCTGGAGAAAGTTTGGCCCCTTGTCCTCATCCATCAACAGGAAAAGATAATTTTGATGAAACCAGCACAGTCTCTGTTCAGTGTCTTACCATAATGACAAGAATCAAGTCTGCGACAACTCTTGAGAGTGGCCATGCCACAGGACATTTTCCCCAGTTACCTTAACCAAAAATGATTGACCAGATACAAGTTTTTTTAAGGTCAAATTTTTAGTTATATATTTGGGAAAACTTCCTAACTGTAAGAATAATTTGGCAGTGGAATAAGTTGTCAGGGAGGTTGTGGAATCTCCTTCATTGGATTTTTTTTTTTCCCCCAAGAAAAAACCTGCTCAGCAAGCATCTATTGTTGCTGCAAGGTGCTGGACTAGATAGCCCTTAAGGTACTGTTCAATACTGTGATTCTTGTTGGTCAAATTATCAGCATCAAACATCTTTCTGAAAAGCAATGAATTCTGAATGTTGTAATCCTGACCATCAGACACCTGATTCTGAGATCTATTCTACTCAAGGAACAGAATCAATAGGCCAGTCAAAGCAATCCTGAATTGAAGTAATGAGTGCTCACACAGAGCTGTTAATGAAGAACCTCCACATCAAAGATTTTTTAAATGATACAGTCAATAATAATATTTTGAGAAACTTGTGAATTGACTGCAAACTTGTAAGCAGAATTTTTTTTATTTATTACAAACTATTTTCTCACACGTAGTAAAATGTATGGTTGGAGTCGAATGGCTTGTCTATGCACAATTTTGCACTTGCAGAACTAAGTTTGTTTAGAAAGCAGATGTAGCTTATTGACGGGACCCCCTAGTGTAGATGCAATCCCAATGGTAGAGCTTGTTCCTGTTCACCTCTCCAATCATGCCCCTAGCTGATATAGGGTGATTTCAGATGTTACGGCCGGGCGCTTTCACCACGGGCCATAGGGTGGTTCGGACCATGGCCGGGGTTGAAGGGGCGAGCCAACAGATGTTCCCCCCTTCGCCCCCGGCCATGGTCTGAACCACCCCATGGCCCATAGTAGGAAGGGGGACACTAGTCATCAAACTGATCGTTATCAGTTTGACAGGTCTACGTCAGCGGAAGTCCTGCCTTCGTGGGTCCGGAAGTCACGCCTTGGGACGGAAGGGACGTGGGTAAGCGGAAGTGACGCAGAAGGGGTAATGCTTCCGGGTCAGGGTGGCGGGAACCGAAGGTTCCTGCCCCCCTGAACCCAGAAGGTCCTTACGCTTGACTTTGGGGAATTCTGCTTGTGGGTCAGGGTGACTGGAACCGAAGGTTCCAGCCTCCCTGAACCCACAAGGTCCTTTGAAGAGGCCCGTGTAATGCATCTATGAACTCAGGAGAGTGAGACGGACCAGTAGGTATGGGTTTTGTGGGGATCGGAGCAACTTTATGA
>QEPC01008071.1:1625485-1644836 GCA_003113815.1 Sphenodon punctatus
AAACCTATGCTGATTGGTTCACCTCACTCTGCTGAGCGCGTAGAGGGGTTACATGACCCCATCGCTGCAGTTCACCCTACCCCAAACCCCGCGTCATAAAGTTGCTCCGATCCCCACAAAACCCATACCTACTTGTCCGTCTCACTCTCCTGAGTTCATAGATGCATTACACGAGCCTCTTCAAAGGACCTTGTGGGTTCAGGGAGGCTGGAACCTTCGGTTCCAGCCACCCTGACCCACAAGCAGAATCCCCCAAAGTCAAGCGTAAGGACCTTCCGGGTTCAGGGGGGTGGGAACCTTCAGTTCCCGCTTCCCTGACCCAGAAGCATTACCCCCTTCTGCGTCACTTCCGCTTACCCACATCACTTGCATCCCAAGGCGGGACTTCCGGACCCACGAAGGCGGGTCTTCCACTGACGTAGACCTGTCAAACTGATAACGATCAGTTTGATGACTAGTGTCCCCCTTCCTACTCACGTCACTTCCGTCCTAAGGTGGGACTTCCGGTGACGTAGACCTGTCAAACTGATAACGATCAGTTTGATGACTAGTGTCCCCCTTCCTACTGCCCATGGTGAAAGCACCCGGCTGTAACGTCTGAAGGGGCCCACACACACCCAGAGGGGGTGGAGCCACGCGGTGCAGTGTGCTGCCGCACGACCCTTCCCCCTGCGTTCCCTGTGGCCCTTCCTCCTTCTGACGGGCAGCGGCCAATCTGGCCGCTGCCGCAACCACTGGCGGGGGTGAATGCCATTGACTGCGGTGAACGGTAAGTAACCAGACGTTACTTTCCGTTCACGGCCGTGGTGGCTATTCACCACACTTCTCAACCTCCTCGTGTCCGGGGGTTCAGAAGTGTGGTGAATGCAAACGCGGCCCGCGTTTGACTGTGGTGCACATCTGTTGACTCTCCGTCAGATGTGCACCACAGTCAAACACGGGGCGCATTTGACTGTGGTTCAGTCGGGGTGAATGCCCCCAAAGTAACGTCTGAAATCACCCATAGTTTGGTAGAAAAGGAATAAGGCGGTTGGGTATCTAAATCATTTTTATTATTTATATATGTCAGTAATGTAGCTGGCACCGTACAATCATTAATTAGAGATAAGTACCTGTCCCAAGGGGCTTACAGTCTAGGAAAGACAAGGAAGAGGGAAACATAGGGAGAGAGAGGGCTATACTCATAAAGTGGAGAAGTTGCAGGTGCACATGCTTAGCTTAGTTACAGGAAAGAAGACGCCTCTGGATTATAGGACAGCAGGGGCATCCGTGAGCAACCTGGTGGAATGAGAAGCCAGGGAAAACCTGATGAAAGAGGTAGGTTTTTAGGAGGTATTTGAAGGGAGAGAGCAGAGCAAATGCATTCAAGGAGGGAATTCAGGCAGAGACAGCAGCATGGGAGAAGGGGCGAAGAAGCGCTAGAGAGACTCTGGGGTGGGTGAGACTTTAAGTTGAGTTTAGTTTAATCAAAATTTATAACTCGATCCCTCCTTCCCACTGGCAGCTCAGGGCAGCGTACAATAATAAAACCTAATATAATATAAACATAGTATAAAACAGTTAAAAATCCACAAAGGAGGCCCAACAGTTCCCCCCCTACCCCCACCAAATTTTTTAAAATCCCAACGCACTACCCATTTCCCTCACCAAATGCCTGGAAAAACAGCCAGGTCTTACATTGTCTATGGAAAGAAGGGAGATCCAGAGAGAGGTGGATGTCCACTGGGAGGGAGTTCCACAGCTGTGGTGTGGCCACCGAGAACACCCTCTTGAATGTCGCCACCTGAAGTACCCGGGGGATCTCTAAGAGGGCATCCTCATCCAACCGCATGGGCCGATCCACGACACGAGGGGTGAGGCAGTCCTGCAGGTATGCGGGGTCCAGGACGTATAGAACTTTAAAGGTAATAACCAACACCTTGAATTGGGCCCGGAAGACTGTAGGCAGCCAGTGCAGAGAACAGAGCACCGGTGTTATGTGCTCATGGAGGCCCGTACCCGCAAGGAAATGAGCCATTGCATTCTGCACCAGCTGCAGTTTCCCGGGTCGTCACCAAAGGTAGCCCCATGTAGAGTGCGTTGCAGTAGTCCAATCTCAGATGAACACATGGATGACGGTGGCCAGATCGGAGCTTGAGATATACGGCCGAAGGCGACAAACCAGATGTAACTTACAAAATGCACTTCTTGCCACAGCCGCCACCACCTGGGCATCCATGAGGAGCTGTGAATCTAGGAGCATTCTCAGACTGCGAACCTGAGGTACACACCCCATCAATGATGGAGGCCTCCACTCCCTTGCCCCTTCCCACCAGCATCACCTCTGTCTTATCAGGATTCAGCTTCAAACAGCTCGTCCTCATCCAATCCCCCACCACAGTCAGACACCAGGTAAACAGCGAGACTGCAGGTCCTGGGTCAGATGAAAACGAGAGGTAAAGCTGGCTGTCAGCATACTGAAGACACCCAACCTCATAGCCTCTCACGATCCCGCCTAAGGGCTGCATGTACACGTTGAACAGGAGAGGGGGCAGAATGAATCCCTGCGGAACTCCACACATGAGATACCAGGGGGAAGATGTAAAATCTCCCAGTACCACATGCTGAGTTCTTCCAGCCAGGAAAGAGAGGAACCAGTTAAGAACAGTTCCACCCACCTCAGCATGGTCCCACAGGCGGGTCACCATCATTTCATGGTCAACCATGTCAAAAGCTGCTGATAGATCTAACAAAATCAAAGGAGTGGACCGACGGGTGGTGGCAGAGGAGGAGCAAAGCTTTGAAGTGGGAATGTAGCAGGAATTAAGTGCAGAAAGATGAGGGAAGCAAGGCCCTAAAGGGCCTTGAAGATAAAGACAAGGAGCTTGTGCTGAATATGAAAGGAGAGAGGGAGTCAGTGGAGGAAGGAGAGGAGGGGCTGCACATGATCAAAGCATGGGGTGAGATGAACAAGCTTGGTAGCTGAGCATTTAACAGATATGAGAGGATCCTGGTGTGAGTGGGAGAGGCCAATAAGAAGGAGGTTGAGACAAAGTAATCTTGCAGGTTATGTTGGTCATTGAAAACCCAAACTTGAACTTCTGTCCTCTGGAGGTTACTGACCCGAATTCACAAATACTAGTCAAACTTCTATTTTTGGCTGCTAAACCTGCATTGATCAGTCACTGGAAAACTTCAGCTGCACCAAGAATTAAAAGATTGGCTTCAGTATGCCCCTTTCCCATGTAATATGATCGAATATTGCCCCCTGGGAAGGGTGGCATATAAATTCAAATGAATAAATAAATAAATAAATAATGCATGGGTTTTTTAAAATAAATATGGAGGGTTGGACATTGACTTTCTAAAATAAGATTTAATATGTTTCATACGATATGGGATCCTTTCTTGTTATTTCCAGGTTTGACTACATAAACTTAGGTATTCACAATGCTATTTTATATAAACATTTTCAAATACAATTAATTTGTAATATGATAAAAAATATTGTTAATCTTCAAGATGATAACTAGTATGCATACTTTCTTGGTTCTGAACACTTTATGGATATGATTTACTGGAGTTTGGGTTTTTTTCTTTAATCTTTCTAACTTCTTAATTTTATAGTGTTGTGCTTTCAAATACACTTTATTGAATATAAAGAATCTGGCCATGGATATATGATATTCAATATTGATATATTGCCTTGCGGTAAACAATGTCAAACAGTGCTACGATTGGTTGGTTTTTGTTTTAACTTTTTTTTTTTTTAAAAGTCTCATAAATAAAACTTTTTTTAATTTTTTTTTTTAAAGGAGGTTGTTGTAGTCAAGGCAAGAGATGACTAGAACATGGACTAGAGTTTTGGCAGTGAAAGCAGTAAGGAAGGGCTACTGTTTAGCAATGTAACACAGAGAGAAGCAATAAGCCTTAGGAACAGACTGAGAGTGCAGCTAGAAGAGCTGCAGGGGCCCAATCCCCGCACGGCCCACTGGTGGGCAATTGCTGCTGTCACATTGTGGTGAGCCAGAACGACAGTTGTGGGAAGCTGGGCAGGCTGACCCCACGGTGCTGGACACACAAGCGGGTACATGGCCCTGGTCCACCTCCCTCTGCTGGCCCAACCAAAATCCCGCCCCCAGCTGTAACGTGGCCGTGAGTGACTGGAGACGGCACCTGCCGCTCACAGCCCCTCTGCGGGGCGCCCAACGCAGTGGGGCAGAAGAGGCCCAGCCACACGAGTTGCATTGCCCTAGCCATCCTTATCCCATGTGGGGTCAGGTTGCTTTGCAACGCATCCTCGGGATTTTTCCGAGGGCACATCACGTAGCAGCCAGCTGTTCCCCCCATCCCGGAGGGAACATTTGGTGGTGGCTGGGCACACAAGCCACTGCACTGCATGGCCCAGCTGCCTAGGCAGGGATAAGGCTACCCAAGGTGTAGTAGCCTCCCCTGCCCGTCTCATGTGGCTGCACCCTGGATCTGAGGTGAAAAGGAGAGGAAGGTTCAAAGATGAACCCCAGGCTTATGTATCTGATGGACAGGCTCAAATTCACTGGAAAAATGCACTGAATTTCAGAGTGAGCTTTTAATTAACAAGTAGCTATTACCACAGTGGCCGTTTTTACCTGGACGGGAGTGGGTGGGTGGATGGGTGCGTGTCCTTTCACACGGACACCCCCCAACCTCCACTCATCTCCACCCACGGGGCCGCCTCTGCTTTTCCAGATGGCCCCGTGGATGGAGATGGGCGGGTGATGGGTGCGCACCAGGAGTGTGCACGCACAAGCACCCACCGACTGTAGTGTTTACACGGGCGCACACCCAGCGCACACCCATCCCCCCACCGGCCCGTTTGCACAGATGCCCCCCACCCCCGGAACACCCAGCAGCGGGTGGGACCGTCTGCGTAAAAACGGCAAGTATTTGAAGATTTTTCACTTTGAGTGACTGAACCAATCCTATTGACTCCCCCCCACCCCATATTACACAGAAATCCCACGCATTTTGACGCTGTACTAAGGTGAAGATTTTCCTATCTCAGCTGCATCAGCTGTTTTTCAGTGAAGAAGTGTAGTGCAATGTCCAGTTTTTTAAATGAAAGAAGAGAAAATAAAAGCAATTAAAAGCAAAACAAGCCAGAAGCAATCATGTATAGCACAACCCACGGAGGCATTCTTAAGCCCCTTATCATCCATGACAGATCTAACCTTTTGCTGGAGTCTCTGCTCATCCGTGAGTGATGAGATAACTCACCACTTCTGACAGATGCCATTTGTGTATAACCTTGATAATAATTGGCAGTGGCTTAGTCTGCCTGGATTACTATCAGGATCTATTAAATGGAATTTCTTGGGTGCAGTGCTTGAGCTGTACCAGCAGGAGATCACCCAGGCCAATCACCTTCTGCCAGTGGGCAAACATCTTCCTTTCAAAGTGAGGGGCTCAGTTTTCCATTGGTGTGTGGCTTTGGTAGCTCCTTGTACCTGTGCACAACAGCTGGAAAATACTACATGAAAGAACAGTTTGCATAGTTGTCAGTGACTTCTCAAAGTGCAACACAAACAGAGAACCAGGTTTGTAATCTATGTGTTTGTACCTATCTGTTGTTCATCCGATTCCGTTATGGTATTTCATAGGCAAGCAAGAGGGGACAAAATTATGGTAGGCATAAATTGCCAATATTCAGCAGTGCTCTGGCCATGCAACCTGCCACTGACACTACCCGAGTCATGTCCTTTATGCTGGATGTTGCAAGGGATGGTAACGTAGCGCTAGTATTGCAAGCGGAGGTATGTGCGGGTGTGTGGAGATTCTCCTGTACTGGGGAAATGCTTAGCTGTCTGATTAGCAAAAGGGACCACTTTGTGCAAAGTTACTCGAAATCAGAACTAGCCTGGCAGTCATTCTTTACTTCAGTATCATCAGGCTTGCCTGCCTTACTTTTCCAGTTCTGGATAGAAGTCCAGGAGATGCTCTTTGCTATTTCTGTGTTGATCACAGATGTGCCTCCTGTTTTTCTTCTGTGCCAGCTCCTCTTGGGATTTCCCAGATGGTGCCCATGACTTCCAATCTGTTTGTACTGCTGGTGATCACACAGGCATCTATGTGCCTGCTAGCTCTTGGGTGTCTTCATTCCCTGTAGCATCACAAAAGAGAGAATGAGGGATTCACTGATCATTTTGCTGATCAATGTATTTGCAAGATCCATGTACAAAGGGAGACATCCTAACTATAGAGACATGCATGTTATAGCTTTGAGTACAGCCTTGCCAGCTAGGATTTTTTTTTAATTACCGAGTCATATTTTTTTTATATTCCAGTAGTATTTTTAATATTAACTTGCATACCTTATCAAGTAAATAAGTTACAAAAAACTAGTATGACAGAGAATTTGCCAGACGTAACAGAAATGTTAGGTTTTCTTATGATCATCCACCCGACTAATTGCAGCATACATCGTTTGTGAAAGAATATGTCATGGCTGTGATGGCAGCGAAGAAGGTTTTCTTTACTGCCATCATAGCATCTGTGAAGTCGCATCCAGAAGAGCTTTTCTGGGTGGTGAGGGGTTTGGTTAGTCCATCCTGTCTCCACCATGAACTGGAGTTTTCCAGTGGCTGCTGTGACATTTTTATTGACCTACTTCATAGATAGAATTGCTTGTATTCACCGCAATCTGGGCGCAACCATTTCTGGTGCTGAGTCAGAGCTGGGGGTTATGGAAGCCCAGCCTTCTTTTGGGGGGGGGAATCAGTTTTCAGTTGTTGTAGCCCATCGATGCGGAGGAGGTGCTGGGGGCTGTGCGAGCCACAAGTTGTGAATTAGATCCATGCCCGTCACATTGGGGCCGTAGCTGGCTGGGGTGACCAGCGCCTCCCTTCAGGAAGGCAGAGGCGATTGTTCAGCCTCTGCTTAAGAAACCATCATTGGACGTCGATTCCCCATCAGCATGTTATAGCTTTGAGTACAGCCTTGCCAGCTAGTCCCCTTTTTAGGGAAGGTTATTGAATGGGCGGTGACTCGTCAGCTGCAGGTGCACCTGGATGCTGTTGGATTCCTGGACCTTTCACTGTCTGGTTTCTGTCCTGGGCATGGCACAGAGACTGCGCTTGAGGCCTTGGTCGATGACCTTGACCTGGAGTTAGACCGGTGAAAAATCTACCCTGTTGATTTTATTAGATCTTTCAGCGGCTTTTGATACTGTTGATCATGAGGTTCTTGACTTGCCAGCGGGACCTGGCTGGAGTGGGCGGGACTGCTCTTCCGTGGTTACGCTCTTTCTTGGCTGGGAGGTCTCAGCGAGTGGTGTTGGGCGATTGTTCATCATCTCCTTGGGATCTCCCGCAGGGTTCCATTCTGTCCCCTCTCTCGTTCAACATGTATATGCAGCTCCTGGGCAAGGTCATTTGGAGGTTTGGGGTGTGGTGCCATCAGTATGCTGATGACACCGAGCTCTTCATCTCCTTTTCATCTGACCCAGGTCCTGCAGTCTCAATGCTTACCCGTTGCCTGACTGCGATGGGGAACTGGATGAGGGCGAGTCAACTGAAGCTGAATCCTGACAAGACTGAGGTGATGATGGTTGGCTGGTCTTGTGCCCTGGAGGGAATTAAGCCTCCTCTGGATCCTTTGATCCACCTTGATTGCCAGGTCGCGGTGGTGGCCAGGAGCACTTTTCACCAACTCCATCTGGTGAGGAGGTTGCGGCCATGTCTTTCGGACTCGGATCTGGTCACTGTCATCCATGCTTTTATCACCTCAAAACTAGACTACTGCAATGTGATTTACATGGGGCTGCCCTTGGTGATGGTTCAGAAGCTGCAGCTGGTGCAGAATGTGATGACTCACCTCCTTACGTGGGCGTGTCACCACGAACACAAACACCAGTGCTCCATTCACTGCACTGGCTGCCCATAGTCTTCCGGGCCCGATTCCAGGTGCCGGCGATGACCTTAAATGGCCTAGGCCTCATCTATCTGAGGGATCACCTGGCTCCCCATGTCCCATCGTGGCCTCTGCAGTCATCTGGGGGCCCCTTCCTGGAGACTCCAGTTTTTTGCTGGGTCTTAACTATGAGGAGGGCATTCTCGGCTGTCGCACCTTCGCTGTGGAAATCCCTCCCCCAGGAGGTCTGTTTGTGTTCAAGCCTGGGGGCCTTTCGGAGGCAATGTAAGACCATTTTGTTCCATCAGGATTTTTGGCAGTGGGGATTAAATTGGGAGTGGGGGGGTCAGTGTATGGGGGAGGTGGGTTAGGTGGGGTATTATTATTTTTTGTTGTTGGTTTCAGTGGTTTGTATTCTGTTTTTATGATTGTGAGCCACCCTAACTCTCTGTGGGAAGGGCAGCATAGAAATGTAAATAAATAAATAAATACATTTCCACTTTGAGCCCTCAGGATTTCTAGCAGCCTGCACTTGCCAAAGCATCTGGACAACCAAGCCATGGCACAGCATGGGAGCACCAGAACCAGAAGGGAAGAACTAGGCGGGGTTCCTGCCCCTAGCACTCATTGCAGGTGGTGATGTTGCTGCTGCCACAGTAGCACTTGGCCACTCCACTCAAGGAGCTCTGCCTGTCCAGCCCACATCTAGAAATTTACAGGCAGGGCTTTGTTTTAACCTTTTTTTAAAGAGAGTCAATAAAAGCAAGTGTTTTTACTAACTGTACATTTTTAAATGGTTGGCAACCTTGGTTGCATGAGTTCTTACTGGTCTTTATTGGCTATTTTCCCACCATCATTTACAATTTCTGAGAATATATTACTTTGCCCAAGGGTGGGAACCTTAGGAGCCAGAAGCCAAATAAAAACTAGCCCATGGCTAGTTTTTATTTGGCCCTTGGATCTAATTCCCATCCCCAATTCCCGAAACAGTGAGTGCAGGGTAAGTGATGAGGGCATGCACCCAAGGACAGGGGGCAGACCCAAGGCACAGACCCATGATCCGGACCCTTCTTTTCCTGAGTGCACCAAATAAGCATCCACGCCCCAACTTCTGTGTGGCCCTTGGAGCTTGTAATTATTTCCAAAGTGACCCCAGGAGGGAAAAGGTCTGATGCCAAATTCCCAGACTAGTACTAAACATTCCTCTCTTTGTGTCAGTTACTTTATTAGTCAACGTATGAAAGTAGCATTTTTAGTCCCATGCAAATCCTTCCAAGTTATAGGTCAAGAGACATCTCCCAATCTAGAAAAAAATGCTACCAGTGCTCCCACCTTCCACAAAACATTCTTAGGACAGATTTAAAAAGAGAGGAAGCACAATGAGATATCTTGGGGGACTGCTAGAGGGGTAGAGAATCTTTCATTTAGAAGTGACTGGGTCGTATGCAGCAACAAGCTGGAAATGAAAACCATGCCACTTGAAGGTTGCTTGGTGGCCTTTACGAAACTGAGTTGGTCTCAGTCTAGGAGAAAAGGTATTTCTTCTTAGGGATGGGCGAACAGAACGCTGTTTGGATGTTCGGTTCGAAAACTGAGTTTGGGTTCGATGGTTCGGATCAGCCGAGTTCGGTTTGGCCGAACTTGGCCAAACATCAAAAATAGCGAAAACAAAAACAATATGAAATAGAATCCGAAACCTACTTTTCGGCCCTGAAAAGACATTTTTCCTGCCCCCAAACTCATCCGAACTCATCCGAACATGATCAAACTGTTCGGTTGTTGGAGAGTTCGGTTCGGACATTCGGTTCGAATGTCTGAACAGACCGAGTTTGGTCCAAACTCCGAACATCCGAACCATGTTCGCCCATCCCTATTTCTTCTTCGTTATCCTCTCACCCAGTCCCACTATAGTTGTGCACGACCTCCCCAAGCAGCTTCATATACATGGTAAACAGGAGAGGGGACAAGATGGAACCCTGCAGGACACCACATGGGAGACCACCAGGGGATGAAGTACAGTCACCCAGTATCACCCGCTGGGATCTATCTGCGAGGTAAAAACAGAGCCATTGTAAAATGATCCCATCTACCCCCGCCAGGTCCTGCAGACGAGTCACCAACAACTCATGGTTAACGGTGTCAAAGGCCACCAATAGATCTAATAGGACCAAGAGGGTCATACGACCCTTGTCCATTTCCACAAGGAAGTCCTCAACCAAGGCCACAAGCGCTGTCTCCATTCCGTAACCTGGGCAAAAACCAGACTGCGTGGGATCAAGAAAACTGATTCCATCCAAATGCGCCTGGAGCTGATGAGCCACTACCCATTCAATAACCTTCCCTAAAAAGGGGAGGTTAGAGATAGATCGGTAGCTAGCCAGGGCATTCATGTAAAGTGATGTTTTTTTGTGGAGAGGCTGAACCACAGCCTCTTTAAGGCAGCTCGGCACCCTCCCCTCCCAAAGGAAGGTGTTGATAACCCCGGCCAGCCCCAGCCCCACTGTCTCTCTGGTAGCTCTTACCAACCAGGATGGGCAAGATTCTAATTCACAGGTTGGGACCTGAACGGGGCTCTTCAGGCTCTGATGACGGATCCGTTTGAGCTCAAGACCTCCATATCAATATATTTGCTCTCCCTTAAAATAGCCTTTTTGGTGACAATCACATTGACCAGGAGAGTGAATTGCAGGCCTTGTCATGTAGTGTTCCACAGGAACTGGGTGGCCCTGAGGTTGTATCTGGCTTTCTTCCCCAAGGAAGTCTCCGTTTCACCTGGGACAGGTGATTTCCTTGCTGGTCTTATTCCCCCTTCCCCACGCCGCACTCCTCAGAAGGAGAGGAGGTGCTCCACAAAATACTAATAGATGTAAGGAGGGCTTTGCTTTATTTCTTACATAGAACTAAGCAATTCCAGAAGATGGATACCTTGTTCATCTCCTTTGGACCCAGCCGCAGGGGAGCTAGTCCTCTAAACAATCCATCTCGATGTGGGTCCAGACCTATATCACAAAGAGCTACAAGATGGCTGGACTCCCAGTATCCAGAGGGATCTGGGTCCATTCTACCCAGACCATGGCTATGTCAATAGCAGCTCTGGGACAGGTTTTACTAGTAGACATTTGTAGGGCAGCCACTTGGAGTTCCTTTTCAACTTTCATTGAACGTTATGCTGGTTATTTGACTGTGTAAAGAGAAGCCAAGTTTGGTCATGCAATATTATTTTCCCTGTTTCCTTAAACAAATTACTGGACTGTGAACTGCAACCCACCTCGTTGGTTTTGCCTTCTACTCTACCTATAGTATGATTGGCTGAGAGGATAATGCAGAAGAAAGGTAAGTTTCTTACTTTAATGAGTTGTCTTTGAGTTCTGTCCTCTCACCAAGTCCCAACTCCCTCCCCCCCTCCCTGCTTCAAGTGGCTGGGATATGAATTGTGGGGGATAGTTGGGACAGGGCTATATATACCCCCCTGAGGGAGTGAGTCATGATAAAATTAAAGGAAATGTGTTTGCTATGATCCAGGTTGGGTGCTAGACATTGCCACAATACGTATAGTGAGACTTGGTAACAGGATACAAACTTGAAGAAGACTCGTTATAGGTAAGAAACTTACCATTCCCTTTTATTTCATACCCAATCCACCTTTTCTTAGGTTCCAAATATTAGCAGTGATTCAAGCAGATCAATGAAGACTGCTCTCAGACTTGGAGGTGCCTCCAAGATGTTGTATAGAGAAGCTGACACCAATGCTGCTGCCTGTGCAGTACTTGTTGTGTGGCAAAACAGAGGATTTCAGTCTTTTGATCTGCTAATCCAGTCCCCTTTTATAACACACCAAAAATCAACAGAAGGACAAAAATAAAGGCATTGCTGATTCCAAAGTAGTGTCATATTAAAGTCAATATGTTTCCTCATCCTGTGCAACAAAGCCGTTTGTTGTTGGATGCAATTCACGACACCAGATTGTATCTTTGCCCCCTTCTGTTTCCCTCCGCTTTGGATGAGATCCAGAAGCAATAGGATACTTCCTCACATTATGAAAATGAGCTCCAGCTTGTTTCTCTGCTGGATCCCCTGTGAAGAGAGATCTGAACCCTAAGTCCATGACAAATGCTGACTTTGATAACTAAACACATGGGCTGCGTGTTTGCACTGACACCTAGATACAATTACAAATGGAGCGGGCAGAGACACTGTATAATTCTAACTCAGTGGCTGCCACTGTCAAGGGTGCTGATACTGCCCTCTGCTGTTTCCCTTTATGTATTCTGGGGGGGGGGCACATTTCAAGCCAATTCCACTGTATTGGCAGCCATAGGCTCTATATGTCGCATCCTGGAGTAGAGGTTTTTTCTACAACCAGCAGCTTGGTATTTGACATTTTTGCTTCACGGTCTTCAAAGTTTATTCCACCTTACCAGCACTTGGCATGTTCTGTGCTATTCACAGAGCAAACACTGCTTTTCCAGCATGGTCTCTTTGCAGGGAAATGCAGCATGTCCCAGCTTGCTATCTCTATTTTCTTCTTGGAGAAATTACTACCTCTCCCACTCTTATGTCGCAGAGTACCAAGATGGAGACAAAGTAGTTCAGATGCTATCTTTTATTGGAACAACATCTGTTGGTGAGAATATGCAAGCTTTTAGGCCACTCCAGGCCCTTCCTGTGCATGTAACAAGTCAGAACCATATAGACAGAGCAAATGCAGGCCTGGCATATATATATATGAGGAGGCAGTGAGTTGGGAGAGAATGGATAGGAAAAAATAAGGGACTGTAGGTTGGGAAAACTTAGGAAAAAAACATAGATTTAAAAACGAAGCTGTAAAAAAATGACTGATGTTGTAAAAGAGACCAAGAAACAATAAATCGTTTTTTGTTGGTCCCAGGTAGGGATGTCTGAACAGATCGCAGTTCGGGTTTGGTCATTCGGTTTGGTTCGGGCGTTCGGTTCAGTTCAGTTTGGGAAAAGGTATCGCGAGATCCCGTGATCACACCGGAAACTGGAAATTGGAGTGCGTGTGGAGCTGTGTGGCGAGAGAGTGTGTGTTTGGATGGATAGCTGTTTGGTTCGTGTGTTTTGACTGTTTGTGTTTGTTTGACTGTGTTGTTCTGGCTGGTTGGTGAGTGTTGGTGTGGTGGGTGACTGACTGTGCATTTTGGTTTTGGTGTGCTTGTTTTAAAAAAAAAAAAAAATTTAAAATGGAGAAGGTGACCACCATTCAACACCGGGCCTGGGGGAAGGCCAAGGTGGCAGAGCCGGTGGTGGAGGAAGAGGTTCCTCCTGCCGCTGCTGCTGGACCTTCGGTGGTGGAGGAGGAGCAAGAGTCGGCAGACACAGGAGGTGCTGCCACTGCTGCCAGGTTTTTACTTTGAGGACAAGAAACTTAAGGCTCTACCTGCTGCTAACGCTAGGGCTGGGGGCAGGGATAGACCCAGATGGCTGGAAGGGGTCGCTGCTGTATAGTCCGCTCTGCCTGCCGGACCTTCTGCACCAGCGCACTCTTCCAGAGGGCATAGACCACTGTCTTGCATGCCATGCTGTCCTTGATCCTGGGATCCATCATGGTTGCCAGGACATATTACTCCCGGCGCAGGAGCTCGTCAAAGCACGCGCTCAGCCCCGCCTTCAGCTTCCGCGCCAGGTCAAGCGCCTCATCGGACATCTTCCTGCCCGCAGGGCCACAATCCCGCCCCCTGAGAATCTCATCCAGGCTCCTCTGGAGACTATGGACCAGCAGGGTCACATGGCTGAGGGTGGTGGTGGTTGAGGAGCTGCTCACAGTCTCCGTTACGGCCAGGAACAGTCTCAGGATGAAGACTGTGTGAGCAAGGATCTCCCATTCCTCCCTGTTGTACCCTGGAGGTGCCTCGATGTCTGTTTCCAGTTCCACCTGATACAGGGCGGCTTTCTGCTCAAGAAGCTGCTCGAGCATCAGGAAAGTGGAATTCCACCTGGTGGAGACATCTTGGACTAGCTGGTGCACCAGGGACCCTTGCTTGGCCTGCTTCTCCCAGAGGAGCTCGTTGCCCTTCACGCTGCAGTTGAAGAACCCCGCCAGCTTCCTCCCCCCATCGACCAGGGAGCTAAGGGTGCCTGGCCTAATCCCCTTATCCCCCAAGCCCAGAGCGTCCTGGACCATAAGATGGAGGGTGTGTGCGGTGCAAGGGATGCTTGTGAAGCCCCCGTCATGGACTACGTTCAGTATATTGGCCGCGTTGTCCGTGACCCCACACCCCTTGCTGAAGGCCACGCCTGGCATGACCCACTCCCTCACCATGGCAGACAGGGCTGCCTCGAGGTTCCTTGAGGTGTGGGAGCTGTCCATTACATGTGCCTGAAGCAGGCCCACCTATACCCTGCTTCAGGACCCCTCCTGCCACTGCCAAGTGCTGCCTCTGGGTCCTGCCACCAGTGTGAAGTCACTGCCAGGTAGGCATGCTGGGCATACCTGGAGGACCACAGGTCAGTGGTGAAGTGGACAGTGGCCCCCCCCCCAGCCCCTGCCAGATGCTGCTTCCTCACCCGCTCCTTCAAAGCCCTGTACAGCTGTGGCACCACAGTCCGACTCAGGGTGGAGCGGGAAGGCAGCTTAAACTGGGGGGCCAGGTATCCAATCAGCCACTGGAAGCCCTTGTCCTCTACAATTGACAAGGGCTGCCCATCCAGCGCAATCATCTCAGCCAACAGGAACTTGGCTTTCTCCTGAAAGAAGCCACACCACCCTCCAGCACCTGATGGCCTTGGCAGCTGCCCCCACCCCAGCTCCTCCATAGTGGACTGACACTGCTGGTGAGGCTCCTGCTGCTGTTCTGCCCCCATACTGCTCCTGCTGCTAGACGCAGCAGCAGTTGGTGTGGGACGCTTGCCCACTGAAGGAGCCAGGCGACTGGCTGCTGCTGCAGTTGGGAATAGGGCTGATGCAGCAGCTGTTATCACGCCGTGATTCCATTATGCCATTTCGGAATTGCCCACGCCACACCACAGTTTTTCTGTGGACATTCCGCTAATTCCACCGGCATTCTGTAAATTGCGGAAACTGTCGGAAAACCACTGTTCCACTATTTTGTGGCACTGGCGGAATGGAGGAAGTAGCGAAAATGTCATGTGTCCGCTATTTTGCGAAGCCTGTGGAAGTAGCAGAATGAAATTAGTGGAACTGCAGAAGTAGCGGAATGAAAGCCTCTGCCACGCCATACCACTAATTGCGGAAACGCTTTTTCTGGCAGAAATGGCTACCACTGCGACATTCCACTACAGCCCTAGTTGGGAACCTGCTGGCATCCACTTCCCCTGCCTTCCTGCTTAGCATCAGAGCACTGTGGCATGCCTTGAGGTGCCTCGCCATTGCGGTTGTCCCAAGGTTGGTGAGCACCTGCCCTCGCTTCACCAGCTTATTGCACAAAGTTCACTGCACCTCTCTGGAATCATCTGCCCGCACCAGCTTAAAGTGTTCCCAGACTGAGGATTTTTTCCCCCTCCTGCCTTGTCGCCCACCCCGGGTGATGCACTGCTGCCAGCGCTGCTGGGAGGGGGAGAACTTGGTGGCACTGGCGACACAGCTCTGGGAGGAGGCTCAGCCATCGCCTCAGCTACAGACATCTCCTCTGCGGCACTAGTGTCTGCCTCTGACTTACTGTCCGCGATCACGGCGATGTCCTGTGAAGGGGAATACTGGGACCCTGAGGCTATACTGCCCGTGCCGGTCATGCTGCTGGCACTCTCCCTGTGCCCCCCTCTATAGCTGCTAGTACTGCTGGTGCTGATGCTACTCCTCTCCCTACTGCCATTGCCCGGCGATCGGGCCCTGCCTCTAGCAGCCGGGGTGGGATCCCCCAGCTCTGGACTGCTGGAGATCGCCTTGACAGTGGGGGACATTGGTGGCCCTGGAGGAACATCGGAAGCCGCACCAGCATCTGCTCCAGCACCAGCACCTGCTCCAGCATCAGCAGCAACAGAGTAAAATGCAGCCTCAAGTCCTGCAGGCCTTCCAGTGCCCTGCGTGGCAGTGGAGAAGGGCACTGCCAGGAGGTGACGCTGAGCCGCTGAAGCCTGTTGCCCTAAAGCAGGCCTGCTGAGTTTGGGGCATGGTGATGTGCTCGGGCTACTGCTGCTCCCTGCTGCCACTCCCCTGGCACGGCCCCTTCCGCCTCTGACACATGCCCCATGGCCTTCCCTATGGGCAGCAGATCAGCCTCTCCTTCCCTTCTCCATTTCTCCCTCCAAAATAATGTTTTTATATTGGGGTTTTTTTATTTATTTAATTTTTTAATCTAATATTATATATCTATCTACACTAAATCTAACTGCTATAACTATTCTAAATGCTATGAACTAAATGGATTATCTAATAAGTACAAAGGCCTACTCCTATGAACACTACTAAATCTCTAAACACTATCTCTATCTCAGCTAACTAAGTATCTACTATCTCTAATCTAATCTCTCTCTCTCTCTCTCTCTCTCTCTATATATATATATATATATATATGGAATGGGGGGGAAACACAAAGAACACAGAGAGGGGTACAAAACTGAAATGAAACCTAAATCAATCTAATGCTACTCAAAATGAATCCATAAATGGGAAGGGAATCAGGGATGGAATATATATAGAAGGAGAGGGAAAGGATTCAATGGAGGGGGGAGGGAGGAAGGAAAACTGAATACAGGGGGAACACAGGGAGGGGTAAAAACAAAAAATAACACCTAAATCTATCTAATCTAACCTAAATAAATGATAATATGGAGGTAGATTGATTGGATGGGTGAAATAGGAGGAGGATTGCAATGGATTGAGGAGAACAAAACTGCTAGGAGAGAGAGCCTTCTGAAACGCCTGCTCTTCAGGAACAGTGACTAGCTCAGAAGGTGTTGGCAGGGGGGAGGGCAATGAGTTTTGTTACTTGCTGCACCCGCCTCACTGCAAAGCTCCATGCAGCCTAACCTGTGGCCAATCGCAGACTGCGAAACCAGTGGTCTGAGGAGAAAAGGGATGGTGATTGGGCAGACTGGCTGCTACTCCACGCCTCTCCACCCCTGGTGCCTGGAAGTCTGCTCCTCAGCTGACTCCCCCTCCCTGTCACATTTTGCCTTCCAGTGACACATTTTTGCCACCCGAACTCATCTGAACGCGATCCGAACTGACCAAACTGTTCGGTTGTTTTGGAGTTCAGAATCGGGTTCGGGTTTGGTCATCCGAACAGGCCGAGTTCAGGCTGAATTCCGAACTTCCGAACCACGTTTGCCCATCCCTAGTCCCAGGTTAGGACCTGAACATGGCTCTGAGTCTGCAGGCTCTGATGAGGGATCCCTTTGAGCCCATGGCCTCCATATCAATATATTTCCTCTCCCTTAAAATGGCCTTTTTGGTGACAATCACATTGGCCTGGAGAGTGAGTTTCAGGCCTTGTCATGTAGTGTTCCACAGGAACTGGGTGGCCCTGAGGCCATATCCAGCTTTCTTCCTCAAGGAGGTTTCACCTCTGACAGATGATTTCCTTGCCCCCTTCCCCCACCACACTCCTCAGAAGGAGAGGAGGTGCTCCACAAAATAGATGTAAGGAGGGTGTTGCTTTATTTCTTACATAGATCTAAGCAGTTCCCAAAAGATAGATGTCTTGTTATTCCCTTTGGACCTGGCCCCATCAGTGGGGTTTTTTACAACTTTGTTTTTAAATATCTGAAATCTGTGTTTTTTTCTCCACCTGTTTCCCTTCCCATTAAATTTCACAATCAAAACATTGGAGGGGGGGGAGGGGGAGCATGACATTTGACTGCAAAAGATGTACGAGTTTTGAATAGGGTTGACAGATCCAGTATTTAAAGATAAGGGACTCTTTGGAATTGGGGTGCTCTGCTCTGTCCAGTGGTGATCTGAAGGGTGGGGTGTCCCTTAAAATACAGACACTCTGGCAATCCTACAAAGGTGGCTCAAGGCTTTGAGAGAGGATTATCTGTGGAAAATGGAGGTTCTGAGGTGGTTTTGTCAGAGCTAATGAAGTAGCAGAGGAAGAAGGGTGCAGCAGAGGGTTTTGTGAGAGCTGGGAGCTAACTTGGGTACATGGGAAGAAATGCTGGTCTCTGTGGGAGCTGTAGGCTAGCCGAGGGAATTGAGTGAAGCTGGGGATGCTTGGGTGTTTGTGGGAGATGGGATGTTTGCCGAGATGTGGGGAGGATGGGAGGGATGGGGCTGCCTGCTGTGTATTAGGGGTACCCGGGAAGGAGGGGGTGCCTGGATACGGGTGGATGCGGAGGTGTATCATCAGATGAGGATTTGTATGAGGAGCTGGGAGGCATCTGAAGTAGATGGGTAGAGTCAGGGTTGCTCAAGGAAACTGGGGGATGGCTGGGGTAGGTGTGGAAATGTGGGAGAGCGAGGAGGTGTTTCGGAAAAGAAAGAAGTTGCTGGGGGAGTTGGAACCCAGTTCTGAGCACTACCCCCCCCCCCCCCCCAGTATCTCCTCCTGTCCCCTCTGCCTCTTTCTCTCTGTGGATCTGAGAAGGTGATAGTGCAACTTAAAGACTTAGGGCACTTTTAAATGAGCGGATCGCTGTCACGCGACATTTCAAAATCGAGGTATTTACTTTGTGGTCTGCAAACAATGCATGACCACCTTCTATGCGCATGATCCCGTACTTCTGTCTCATCTAATCCCACCTTGCAGGATTCTGAAATATCGCGCAAGCGAGCCGCGCAGTGGCGACCCGCTCGTTTAAAAGCAGCCTCAGGCTGCTTTCACACCTGACAAAATGGGCTATTATAATAATTGGAGATAATACCAATTATTTTAATTGCTGGAGTTTTGTAATGTGTCAATGCACTATTCCCCTTTTATGCTGCAAGATCTCGGGTCATTGTAAAAGCCACATTTGGTAGCTCTTACAGTGACCCAAGATCTCGCAGCATAAAAGAGGAATAGTGCATTCACACATTACAAAACTCCAGCAATTAGAATAATCGGTATTATCTCAAATAATTATAATACCCCATTTGTGTCATGTGTGAAAGCAGCCTTAGGCTGCATTCCCATCTGCAGCGGCGGTGGCGGCAGAGGGAGTAGCCAGGGAAGATGCAGCAGATCCCTGTTCGTACCTGCTCTTTTCCTGTCAGCTGGTTCCTCCCCGCTGCCGCATCTTCCCTGGTCCCTCCCTCTGCTGCCACCACCGCCACAGATGGGAATGCAGCCTAAGGCTGGCAGTTTATCAGACCCCACAGTGGCCTCTAGTGATCAGAAGTCACAATTACAGGCTCTTCCTGCAGAGCAGGCCAAATGCAGGAGGTGACCTGCAGTTATTATTATTATTATTAACAAACATTTATATAGCACCAGCAGTGTACCTGGCACTTTACAAAGTAATAAAATAGACAGGGTCCCTGCCCCTAGGGCTTACAATCTGAGAGACAGGAGCTGGGGGAGAGACTTAGGAAGGGGAACAGAGGGAGAGACAAGGGGTCTAACATTCATGAAGATGCGAGGTCTCA
>QEPC01008071.1:1648216-1702080 GCA_003113815.1 Sphenodon punctatus
AAAGATGGACAGGAAGAGGAGAAGGAGAGGAGGGAAAGAAAAGGCGAGAAAATAGGGCAGACATGTTAGTGAGTAAGATAGGAGGGGGAAGTACAGTAGAAAAGAAATGGAGAAAAGTACCTGTAAGGTACTTTCGGCCCGCTGGTCGGTGGAGCTTGGGGCGGCAGGAAGGCCAAGCCCCAGGAGAGTCGTGGTGTCCTCGAGCGATGACAGCCGAGGATGCTGGGAGTGTATGCAGACGAGCTCCAACCTCACCAGTCCTTGGTTGCAGTTGGTTGCACAGGTAACAATTTCAGTCACTCAAAATGATTGGACATTTATAATTGCTCTATTAACTAGGAGTTAGATAATTCTGAGAATAAACCTTATGTAGACAAAAGTCCATATTAAGTCTCCAAGTGCAAACTCCTTGCAGCATTGTGTCTGGTTTGGGGAGCCTCATTTTAAGAACAACAATGACAAACCAGAGTTGGTTCAGAGGAGGGTGACAAGGATAATAAAAGTTTGGAAAGCAAATCATATGTGGAAAGGTTGAAGGAACTGGGCATGCTTAGCCTAGCAAATAGGAGATTAAGGGAGACGTGATAGAAGTCTTTAGATATCTAAGGGTTGCAGCCAGGAAGATGGCAAGAAGCTGTTCATTCTTGCTACAGAGGGCAGGTGTAAAAATAATGGAGTCAAGCTACAAGAAGGTAGATTTTAATTAAATATTAGGAAAAACATACTAACAGTAACAGCTCTTCGGCAATGGAACAAGTTGCCAAAGGTCACAGGCTCTCCATCGCTAGATGTTTTCAAAAAGAGGCTAGCAAGGGTTGAACTAGGTGACTCTTGTGGTACCTTCCAGCTGTGTTTCTAGGAAACTTGTGGACAGTGAACTTCTTCATTTTCAATTATTTAAAATGGAATTTCCCCTTCTGTTTTAAATCCGCTGCAGTTAAAAGCTATAATTGGAGCATTCTCGGTTGCTTTATTTCATTTTATTGATTTAAATGTTTTATTGTATTTTATATTTTGAATGTTGTAAGCTGCCCTGAGTCTCTGGAGGAGGGCAGGGTAAAACGTGAAAAATAAATAAATAAAACAATGGCCTTCTTAAAACAGGGGGAGTGGGCATTTAGTGATAACTCTTACGCATTTCTTTTCATTCACAAATATTTTAAGGTGTTTTACAAACCAATTAACCATCTTTTCACCAGTCCCCATTGAAATGTAGCTAGATCTGGGATAAGATGGGGTTACGTCCTGGCGGAGATTAGACCATCCATGAGGTTTCCGAGATGGTTCTAGAGGGGTGGAGGTTACAAATTTCTAATCAATGAGCTGAACCATTAGCAGACCTTATGGAAGAATGCAATTACTCCAGTTGGAAATTGTCCAGGATGCTGGGGGGAAATAACTTATCCTTGCAAAGAGTTCAGGATGACTGAATGACTGCAAGTGGTTTCAATTAGTGGCACATGCCTTCTAAAAAGACAGCACCTTAAGCAACTCTGCGCACCGATCTAGGGCATTAGTGCACTAATAACTCAGAACAGGAAGTGCTATCTGTTTGTTGCTAACACCGAGAAATCTGGTGGGGTTCCAGAGGGAGGGGGGGAGATTTTTCCCAGAGGTATCTCACTGAAGTACTGACTAGCCCAAATGTGGCTTGGATTCACTGGTGAGTACAAAGTGTAATAGAACCAGCTTTAACCTGTGTGAAATCTGGGCAGAATGTCCAAGGTTTCATGTATAGGTACTTTCTTTGCACATATATTAAAATATATCTGTGGGTTCTCTTTTTATGTATGCCACCAGTTGGTTGTCCTGCAATTTTGTAATTGAGTTCCTTCAGAACTCTTAGGCAAATACCATCTGGTCCCAGTGAGTTAGGGACGGGAAATCGTATTGAAAATCGGCATCAGTTCAGTATCCGACCAACCGATCTTCAATTTGGTTTTAAACCGTATTAATTGGAATTGGATTCCAACCAATACGGTTTAAAATCATGTGTCTGCCCTCAGCTCTACCTCCCCCGGACCTCTTCCTGTCTGGAGCACTGTGCACTGTGCAGGTGTCTGGGAGAGGTAGAAGCAGGAAGGGGAGTAGCTTGCACTTACCTTTACTTCCTACGCTCTGGCAACCAGTGTGGTGCTTGGTGCGGCCTCAGGGCCACGCCAAGAAGAAAGTAACAACAAAAAAAGCAATGTGCATGTGCAAAATGCCCGGCATGGCTGTTCCATTTCCAAAATGGCGCTGGCAGCATCAGCGCCATTAAAGATATTTGGTCTGTGCATGTTCAGAATTGCTGTGCATGCACAGAATGTCCACGGTGGCCATTTTAGCGCATGCACATTGCTTTTATTTTGGTTAGTTTCTTCCCAGTACAGCCCTCAGAAAACTGTACTGGGTACCGCCCAGGTCGCTGGAGCCTAGGAAGAAAAGGTAAGTGCAAACTACCCCTCTCCTCTCCCTTCCCCTCCCCAGCCCCTCTACCCCCAGTTCTGCCTCCGCTGGACCCCTGCCAGTGCCCAGCGCTGAACTCCCCTGGAATCCTGCCCTTCCCACTTGCCCCAGCAGCACTGCTGTCACAGTGTTAACAGGAGACTCCCTCCCACTCGTGACTATTGGGGGGTGGGTACCCCAATATCCACCATTCCTTAAACTTTGGGGGGAATTAGCTTAATGACTTAAACCGGGGTCTCCACGTGTTCAAAAGGATCAAGCTGAGGACAGTACGTGCTACAGGCAGTTTATGTACCCTCCCCAAATAGAAAGAGAGCGAGAGAGACAGGTGTTCAATAACAACAAAACAGAGAAACACAGTCCTGGTCTGGCTGGCGGGATTTAAAAGGGGAAAACACAAGCGGCTTGCGGGAAGTATGGTAGGAGAAGGGGGGGGTCCGGTGTCGGCTCAGCGATGGGGAGCGAGGGGGGGGGAGAGAGAGGGAGAGACAGGGCTTCCCCAGTTGGCTGGGAAAGTCTGGACCTGTGGTTACCTTTCCTTGCCTGTTGAGACAGGACAGGCAGACACGGATCCAGTGGAGTTCAGAGGAAGGAGAAGGGGCAGACAAAAGTCTGGGAGATCTCTCAACTCAGACACGCACAGAGTGACCTGCACGTATCTGGGTCCCAAGATTTCTCAGAGGTTGAGGGGAAAACAAGGGGCAGTTATAGGGTACTAAACAAAGGGTTTTGGGAGGCTACGCAGGGTCGTTGGGGTACTTAGTGGGTTAACGAGGGGAGAAGTGAAGTCACAACTTTTGCTTCCATGACAAAGGTGACTCCAAGATATGCAAAAGGTCTCTTCCAGTCTTTTTCTTAATCTTAGGCTGGTATTTTTCCATGAGTGGTCCCTTTCTGCTAGGAGCTAGGGTGGTTGGGCCCGATCCTTTCTTTCCATGCTTTTCACATGCCCACCCCCCTTTGCTTGTGCACCTCGTATGGGGAGGCTTCTTTATCAAGCCTTTATCCCCATGTTCTCTCGCCTCTGATTGTCGCCGTTTCCGACCCCCTTGGCCTAGGTTTGCGGCCCAGGGTTATACAGCAAAAAAAAAGGGGGGGTATATTAATCTTTGGGGGACTCGAGGCCCTCTCTAACAACAGGCGAGACACAGGCAGGGATTCAGGGAAGGTTGGTGCTATGTAGGGGTCTGGGAAGGCAGAGCTGCTAAAATTGCCAGCACCACTCCAAGAACTCACCGTGGAATCCAATGGGGGATGCAATGGGAGATTGGATCCCCTGTCTCAAATCGGATCAATCCAATTTGCCCCAAAATTGGGTGATTTGGATTGGATCTTCCCTTCCCATCCATAGTTACTGTTCAGTTTATGAATTTAAAACATTTATTTTTTTTGTATTTTCTTTATTTGGTTTTGGAAATACTTTGGGATTTCATTCAGTCTTACCATAAGCATTCTGTTCCTCGTAATCAATAGTCATAACACTTGCATTGTCAGTGGCTTATAATGACAAAAAATGAACTAATAGAACAGCATAAAGCAATTCTAGTGTCCAATTTTAACTTTCGCTAGCTCTTGGATCTAGTTGCTGATGTTGCTATGAATGAAGTAAAAGGGGATCCAAATCTCATGGGTGGTTCTAAAACCTCTTCTATTGGCACAACAGTTTAAGACAGATCATGCTTTATATTTATTACCAAAAAAGGATCATCAGAGGATCTCAACACACTTGAGAACTCTTAAGTAACTCAAACCTCCCATATGCGGTAAGGGAAGTAGAAAGGATTCTTACAGCAGCGATTTTTGTCAAACTTTAAAAAAAAAAAAGCCTGAGCTTTATCTGTGCTTGTGCTCCACAACTACCAGGCCATCCTCATTCCCATTTATGATAAGGCCTTCTTTGGGGAATCCTGTTTACAATTTTCTCTGTAAACTGCATCCCAGCCCTTCCCTATCAGTTCCTTCCACAGGACGAGCGGAGCTTAGGAGAGAAAGACTTTTGGAAGTAATAAAGCCATTATTTAGTTTATGCTTTTTTCCAAATGGGTTGTTTTAGACATACGGATTGTAAAGAGCCTTGCCAGGCCGCATGCTTGCAGAACCAGGAATGCTGACTTACTCTTATTATTAGACATACCTCCTCCTCCAGATGGCATGACTCGGCTAGCCAGCTCCATCTGCTCTGTTTTATCTTGCCACTGGGATTACTACTTGTCAGCAGTAGCCATGACTTGTTAAAGGCACTCTCCAGATTATTATTTTTTAATTGTACCAGTATTTATTACCATATGATAAAAAGATCTGCCAATAATACATAATCATCAAATACATATCAATCACAATATATATCATACATATCGGTATTCATAACCTATTCTCATCATCATCATAAGCTTTATTGGCACTGGCTCTCACCATGGCCCAATATCACATTACACAGCACAAACAATAAACATATTCATATACTTCTACATATTCATATATACCATGCACATATGCTGCATACACATATCTTTATATAGGTCTTTAACAGGGTATGTCAGTCCCCTATGCAAGACTTATCCCATTAAGCCCATAACAAATACTGCCCATGTATCTTAATTGATAATAATAATACTTCGAAGTAAGGCCATTGTCTGCTGTTAACCATAGCCACCACTTATATTCTTACTACATTTATCTTGGTCTCTATGACCAGCAATATTAGACTATATTAATAGGATAGCGTTATCCTACAACTTCCCCCACCACCACCACCACCAAAGGATCTCAACACTAATTAATTAGACATACTCGTAGCCAAGTAACACAATATACAACTTTTGTAGGTTACATGAATTATTGCACCCTCTACCCCCTAGCCCTATTAAGGGCCAGTATCTGCGCCAAATGCCTTGCTCTTCCACGGGGGTTACTATGGCAGAGCTTGCCCCCTGATGACAACTAAATAGTAATAATAAATACACCATACATATATCCCAAAGCTAACTAAAGCTCGCCTGGAATTAATATTGGCTCCCTCTTGAATACTAAGCAATTAGGGAGGCCAAGGGAAAACCTGGACCAAAAACCTTGCTCAGAATTTCACTGCTCTCACCATTCTGTTGACCCAGGAGTTAATGTTCCCAACTCCTAGGACCAGTGTAACATAAAGATGTACCAAGAGCATGCACGGTGGTATGCTCCACTACCCTTCTCCACAGAAGACTTCCCTGTGTAGTGTGCAACCAAGAACAGAAGATGTGGAATATAAATGGCATCAAGGGTTGCTTTTTGCCAGAAAGGGGTGATAAGTAATTTACAGAATGGGAGCTTCCTTAAACATAAAACCCTACCTGAATTCCTTCAAGCAATAGTACCACTAGCTGGGCTAAAGTGCAGCAAGCATCCTAGTGTACCCAACTATGTGATTGGCTGTAAATGCTTCCCCACACCCTCATGATAAAATAGTTGGGATGATACCCTTTTTGGACCAGATTCTGTTTGTGAGAGGGTGCAAGGTTTTGAGTTTCACAGGGCTCTTCTTCAGGCGCATGCAGGAAAGATAATGCTGAACCCTAGTTTAAACAGAAAGCTAGGTTTGATTAGCCTATGGGATGGTTTGTTCACATGTTTGTCTAAAGGCAGCTACCTCCTAGCTCATTTTAATTTCACCTGTGTACACACAAAATAAAGGATAAGGGGAGGAGAAGTGGTAATTTTCTCTGAAAACTGCTGGGGAGGAAAATAGCCCCTAATCTGGGGGTCATGCTCATGGGGTTTTTGCGAGGAATTTTCCTTCATTTACATTTTTACTTGCAGCCACCTACTGTCCCAGCAAACCTCAGTACCTCCTTTGCGTCCTATCCCTTCTCCCTCAGCATGTTTCAGAGGAGGGAGATCAGGTGGTGGGGAGGAGCTTTTTTAACCTCTGGCTCCCTGTGATTGGGAGAATGTAGACAGAGGGTTATTTCAGATGTTACGGGCGCCCAATTCACCACAGTGAATTCCCAGCAGTGGCGAGCCAGCTAACCACCCCCCATGGACAAGAAAGGCCCCAAACAGACGTGGTGGGAGCGGGACCACGGCAGGGAAACGGACCAGCAGACCATGGCCCAGGGCAATGCAACAGATGTTACGTCAATCCCGGGCCGTGGTCAAAACACCCAGAAGGCACCAGGGCGGCCCGTCCTGGCTGCTGCTGCTGCTGTCCCCCCACCGCCTCCATGTTCAGCACAACCACCGCCTCCTCTGCCTGCGCCTCCACCACCTCTTGCTCTCTCGCCCTCCGCTACTCCTCTCCCTTCCACCTCGCTCCATCCCGCCACGTTCCCCTGCTGCTGGGTGCCCTTTAAATCTCTCTCCCCGGCCCGTGTTGTTGTTCGCTGCCTGGCAGCGACGCTGGGAATCGTTCTGCTTGATTCCGGCCGGTGGCTGCTGTTCAGACGTTACTTTTTTTCGTTTCCCGGTGGGAATCACTTTGACCACGCTTTCGGAGATGGTCCGGGCCGGACCTCTGGAAGCATGGTTACTTTTGACCCCTGGTGGGGAATGACAGTGGTGAACATCTGGCACCCGCGAAACAGACGTTCAGGGCGCTTTGGCCCCGCCGCGGGATTGACCGTGGTTCACTGTGGTAGACTGTGATCTCGTAACGTCTGAAAATACCCAGAGGGTGGTAGTTACTCCAGAGGACCCTTTCCCTAGTAAAAACTCTGGAATCTGACATGCTGAGGTGAATACACCTGTAGTTAGTAGCCACTTCAAGTTTGTACATTCTTGAGTGAAAAACCTGCAGGGGTAGATGCTTGAAATTAAAAGATTATCAGCACATCAAAGCATTTAACAGGATAAAGAGTAAACAGACAGTTGGTTGCAGGATGTTGTAGTGAATCCTGAAGCTAATGTCATCGTTTTTTGAATCAAGCAGCAGAGTCAAGAATTCTTGTTCCCAGGCCCGTCTTCTGTGAGTTCCCTTTCAAGAACAAGGACTAAGCAATCCAAAATAGGATTGCTCTGACAGAAGTGTTTGCTCACAGGTGATGGGCTGCTGTAGGTCATGATGATTGTTTAATGTGAACTCATTTGTGTTTGTAGGGGTAGTTTGGTTTCTCCCATTGGGGTATTTAGTGCATTAAATGAAGTGCACTGCATGTTGTCATTGGCACAAGTAGCTCCCATAAATTTGAATTATTTGGGGCGGGGGGCAGGGCATGGAATATTGGCAGTTTCTGTTTTGGCTGCTACCATCCTTTGAAGAGAAGACACTGCAGGAGCCAGTTTCCAAAAATGGTCCAATTCCATTGACTTTGATGGAACTGTAGTGTTTTATTTTATTTTTTAAGTACTGAAATTGGCACTTCGCAGAGAAATGTATAAGGGTATGATTTTCAGGTACCTAATTTAAGGGTAATTGCATTTGTGCACATAGGCCACATCCTCAGCCATTGCAAAAACTAGACTTACTCCACAAAATAGAGTGATCTCTGTCAACTTACACCATCTGAGGATCTGTCCTGCATTCTGTAACTTCTGTAAGAGTTTAGCACTCATTCCACTTCTAGTCTCTCCTCCTGTTCATCTGCTGAATAATATAAATGATTGAAATGAAGGTTAATCCCATGGGATTACTCCATGAAAATGCCTTTGTGGGCCAGTGGCCAAGCCTTTCATCTCTGTGAGGAAACGATCAGTGCTTCCTTTTCCTAGTTGACAGCTCCTGCAAGGGATTAGGCACCCAAAGGCAGACTAGCTGCTCAATTTGTAATCACACAATGGTCATTAGCTTTAACAAAAGAAGTGGCTTGTTTCTCCGCTTTGATTTGCCACTGCCTTCTGTAGCTTTTGTGACAGCTAACTGGGACTCTACCTCTATGGACATGTGCATCCCTAGATTGTTGAGCTGGGATTTTTATTTCTTCTGCCTGCAGAGATGGAGATAACAGGTTGTTAGCACTTCAGCCTTTGTTCAACAGCAGACATGGGAGGTGGGCTCCATTCATGGTTCAACAGCTTGTACTGTGTTGGCTTGAATCCTTACCAATTTATTTCCCCAAGTTGGTAATGACGACAGCTGCTAAGGAGGAATGAGCGTGAATGTCAGAAAGATCCTAAAGAGGCTGAATGTATAGCTTGGAACTACTCCCAGATTGGGGAGGATTTTGGAGGGAAAGGGAGCACCTTCCTTCCAAACTTACTTTCTCAAACTCTCCCAAGTTGGGATGTGTACATTGACCAGTTGCCTTGGTATCAGTGGGTCTAGCAGTTTTCAGGCAATTTTTAAAATACAGCCAGCATGGCTAGATAACAGTGTCATTAGACAGTTCAGGATGCACGTGCCTCATTAGTTTCCATAAACTTATAATCACTGAAGGAAAGTACAAAACTGCCTTTCGCTTTGAATGGCTTCAGGACTGAATATTCAACAGAGGCAGTGTAAGAATTCATATGAGACTCTTCTCCACCTGTACTATTTTTTGCGGGAGTCTGTATTGGGACATTTTATCTGTTCCAATGTTTCCTCACCCACTTCAAAAGTTACCTTCCATATTGCCATGACAACTACTAGATATCTCATTATGCTACGATTTTTTGTTTGTTTGCAGCAAGCATTGGCCTGACCAGACAGGCTGTGGACAGATTCATCCCACAAGGGGAGCATCAACTCTGCCCCCTCTGTGGTGAATACCCCTACAGCTGCACCATTTCTTTGCAGGATCAACACCTTTGCTTATCACCACTTACTTGGATGTAGACACGGCAGGCTATCAGCTCTGTTAGTAAAGAGCACCCTTTCATTGCCATCACCAGTAATATGTATATACAGTCTCTTTGATACAACAGAGCCCCTCCCTTTTCCCTTTCGAGCACAGACACATACCTTCACCCAGTCTTCTTCCTGGGCTTCTTGGCTAGAACTCCCTCCTAGCCCACAAGCCTGCCTTCTTGTCTCTCTTGTCCTCAGCCCAGATGTCCGGCCTCTCCAGCTGCCAGACTCAGGCTGCCTGTTACCCAGGCTGGCTCCTCTCATATAGCCCTGGAAAGAGGCAGAGCCAAAGTAATGAAGATTGGCCTTCGTAAAGATCTGTACATCACATACGTCCCCAATTTACTGAGGACCCAACCACCACCCCCATTGGGCCTGGCCTCCTAATTTGAGTACCTTTCTGACTGGGGCATTTCCCTTCTTGCACCTTACTGGCATTCCCCCCTTTGTAGGACAGATATCTTATCAGGGTCTGCTCTGCCCTGCTTACATACCTGCCAGTGAGATGGCAGGGGTATCCACAATATTCCCAATGGGCCAATTCTTCTGCACACCAGAAACATTCCCTGTTGGCTATTTCTGCCCCTTGGTGTTTGCCAAATGCGAACTTCACTCCCTCCCCACCTTCCAGATCTCTGGCGTGGGCTTCTAGCCTAGCCTGCTCTATTCCCCCAATCTCTTTCCTTTCCCCCTTCCATAGCCCCCATAAACTCCCATTGGTCACCTTCTCTACATTCTCCCTCCCTCCTCGGGGTCCTGGTCCTAAGGTTTCCTCTCCCATTATCTCCACTTCGTTTTCATCTAGTTCTCCTAGGCTTCTATAATCCTCAGACCCTACTATCAATCCCCCAGCCTCCTCCGGAGACTTATATTAACTTTCCATCAAGGAGGCAGTCGGATTGTCACCTGCCTCTTCCACCAAAGAGGCAGCTTGAGGGGTCCCCACCTCTCCCATTTATATGCAGCCTGCCTGCCTTGTGTCATTCTTGTACCCTTTTTCTTATTTTTAGTCCCCTGGGTCCCTTGCCATCCTATCCTGGGGATTCTTGAGTAGTCGCCTAAGAGCATCGGTAGGGTAAAGAAGGTACCACCCCCACCCAGCATTGCTGAGCTTGCCTTCTAAATGTAAGGGGAAGCTTAACCCTCTGGTATGCCCTCATGCTACAGCTAGGATCCCGGCTCCACATCTCCATTTCGGCTTTATACGGAGTCTTGGAGCAGTGTACAGCTGGCTGCTGCGTCCCTGACTGCAGTTACATGTTCCCCATCTATTTTCATAGCTTCCTCATTGTGCTGTCCTGGCCTCCCACCCGAAACACCTGTCCACCCATAAAATTCTGCCAGATTGCATTCCGTGATCTCACCATCTTTTGCAGTATGCCCTGGTTTACCACACCAGGAACAAATCCAAGAAACCTTCCCCCTAGTCCTTTCCAATGGCTGTTGGCCCTTTTTGCCTCCGCTCACTATGGGCTCAGGGTCCCTGCATTCTGTTCTTCCTCGGTCCTCATACCATTTCCCCACGCCTAGACATGTGGATGGCTTTGGGACCTGAATCCCTTCTGCCTCTAAAAACTCCTCAGTCAATTTAATGGCCATTTTGAGCCCTGTGGGTTGATGGCACCTGACCCAGGCTTCCACAATATCGGGCAGGCTCTTTCTAAATGGTTCCATTATAAACAAGTCCATTATCTCTGCCACTGTCTGGGTCTCAGGTCTTAACCAGCGGATTGTCTACTCTGTCAAGACCATGGTGAAGACTCACAGTGTCAGCCTCACTGTCCACCTCACTCCATGAAATTTCTGGCTGTACCTCTCTTCCAAGGGCCTCAGAAGCTGCGGATGGTCTTCTCTACCCTCTCATAATCCCTGGCTTCTTCCTCACTTCAGGACAGAAACACCACTTTTGCTTCCCCAGCCAAATACAGGGAGAGACGCAAGGTCCAAACACTCTTGTCCCATCTGGCACCTGTAGCCATGTACTCAAACATAGCCAGGAACATCTCGGGGTCCTCCCTGGGCACCATTCTGCATAGCCTGAGGCCCTCTACTCACTTCCTTGAGCAATCAGCACCAGGCTCCGCAGCATGCTTTGGTTCAAGCATCTCTGCTTGGCTATAGACTCCCTGAACACCTTTTGCTGATCAGCCTGCAATTCGACCTGGACCTGTACTTGGGTGCGCTGGGCCTGGACTCTGGAGGTGAGCCTCATGGGCTTTTTGGAAAGCCCACTGCTGGTCCAAAGCCAATTGTACAAGCTTCTCTATCTCTGCCTGGGCCCTCGACTGTATCACCGAGACTTGATCCCAAATGCAGCAAACACCCCTATGGCTGCACCACCTCTTTGCAGGCTCAGGGCCTCTGTTTCTCACCACTTACTTGGATACAGACACAGCAGACTTTCAACTATTAGACTATTAAATAGTATATATATTTTTTTTTTAATTAAAATAAAGAGGACCCTTTTATTGCCATCACCAATGTGACATATATACAGTCTCTTTGATACAACAGAGCCCTCCTCGTCTCTCCTTTCAGGCTCATACCTTCCCCGTGTCCTCTTTCTGGACTTCTTGGCTAGCACTCCCTCCTAGGAGTGGGTTCCTTAGTTTCAGGATCCTGGACAGCACAGAGGGGGCGTCCTCAGCCCACACATCTGGCCTCGCAGGCTCTTTTTGTACAGGGCTCTCCCACTCATGAACATGCAGAAATCTGCGTGTTCATGAGTGGAAGAGGCCCATGTGAATGTGTGCGCATTCCCGCATAACGCACATCCACACGCAACCGCCACTCATCAACACGCACAGAGCAACCAGGAAAAACAGAGGTTGCTGCGTGCATGTTGCATGGGAATGTGTGTGCTGCCATGTGCACGCCCCACCTACCCACTGTGCATGCACTGACGCGCCCACGGACTCCACACTCTGTGGGGACTTTTTAAAAAAGGCCTCAGACTCCCACCCCTGGAAAGGGGCGGAATCAAAGTGATGAGTCTATTGGCCTTAAAGGGCCAGCATCTGCACATCACACCCCTACAGTAATTAAGGTGGACAGACAGCAGGATTAATCCTTTCATACATTGTGAACATATATGTGAAGGGATTAAGCTTGATTTGTTAAATCTTGGTTTCCAAGTTAAAATTCTTTTTTAAAAATTAAACCCGCATTACGCTTGCTGCATTTTGCAACCTAATTTTTTCACATGATTAAAAGAAAACAAAATAGTGGGGGAAGGGATTTCCGTGGAGTTTGTGTCTGAAAACACCCATTATTACTGATGCAACTAGCAGTGGCAGTCTGCCTGAAAAGTCACATGCGGTTGTGATGCCATCACAGTGCTGGGTTGTAGTATCAGAAATGTCCACATACCATGTCCCCACACACTTTAATTAACCTTGTAGCAAAGGGCCTTGCCATTTATTTACATAGGCAATCATATCAGCCAGTTCCTCTGTGCAGCAGCACTAATTTACACTCATTGAGTATCCAGAGCTGCACATTTTCTAATGAACTGATGTAATTATTCACAAAGTTTGGAATTCACCTAGCGTGGTGATTAGATTTTTTTTTTGTCAATCAGCTTGAGATCCTGGATAATGCTGCAGAAAAACTGACTCGATATAATAGTAATTAATTTACTGTTTCAGTCTCTTGTGTGCAACTGATTGGACTTACCTACCTGTTTTTTCCTACCATCCTCAGGAACTGCATACATGTCTGTAAACTGGAAGCTGTGAATTTGGGATTTCTATGTGTATTGAAGCTTCCTTTTTGCATATTTACTACAGATGTACAAAATAAGTCTTAGGCCAATTTTCAGACAACTCATACACATGTGTGGGCATGCAAGTCAGTGTCAATCATCTAGCTGAATGCATCTGCATTTACCTGATTTGTGTGCATAATAAGAGAAAATTTGCATAGCAACTGGGAACTCAGTCATAGGTAAAGTTACACCGCAAAACTGTTTGAAAATCAGACCCCTGATTTTAAATTCTGAACTAGTTTTAATGAACAATATTCTCTGGAGCAGAGGTTCCTAAGTTGGGCGTGAGGACACTACCCTAATTGATATTTGATACACTTTAGTTATTTAAATGTATATATATTTTACCTTGGGGTTTAGGGTGGGCTAGAAGGCATATAAGAATAAGTATAAAATCAAACACACAAAATACACTCTGTTATTTTGCACGTGTTGGTTGTTCTCTGAGGTCATGCAACTATCAGTCCCAAAATGGGGTCGGACAGGCAACGCTTTGGGAAGTGTTGCTCTAGTGCAACCACTGGCGACTGGGTCCCATGTAAGACTTAACTGTGTGGAATGCTGTGGCCTGTGTTCTGAAGGAAGTCTGAATGAGGCCTCCCTCTTTAAAGTTCTCCCCACTTGCTTCCATGAACCACTTGGAGGATCAGACTGTCCATGATGATCCCTTTTGGCCTTGGAAGGTCTGAAGAAACAGTCCACAGCATTGTCATCTGCTGCTGGTGCCACAAAAATTGGGTGGTTGTTTTTTAACCTAACAATGGGTATTTTCAGATGTGACAGGGCGACATTCGCCCTGTCATGGAAACAACCCTTAGATTCCCCGCCAGGATCACTCCGGCACGGCCAACAGACGTGCCGGGGGATCCTGGCAGGGAATCAGGGAGGGGCGGGCCGCACGGTGCAACGTGCGCCCGCACGCCCCCACGCTCCCCACCGCCCGCCTTCTGAGGATACGATATGGCTGCAGCGCCCGCCCAAAATGACCACGGCCCGGAATCCTGGTGGAGATTCTGGGCCGTGATCGCCGTCCAGACATGACGGGCCCCTTCATCCCCGCCGGGAATCTCATTCACCACGCAATCGGTGCCGGCCCTGCCGGTCCAGCCGATCGTGTGGTGAATGAGATTCCCGGCGGGGATTGAGCGTGGTTAACATCTGGGGGGGAACTTCCGGTTCCCCAGCAGACGTTACGAGGGCATTCCCCACCACAGGGAATTGACTGTGGTTGAGCGTGATCTCTTAACATCTGAAAATACCCAATCACTACTAGGGTAAGGTATAACATTTATTTTAATTTCAATACACATTCTGTGCAAGATATGAAGATATGCAGCAGAGTAATCTTTCTGACTCCACAGGATCCATGTCTGGCAGGTTATGCTTGACATAAGCTTTCACATTCTGACTCTGCACTGATCTTCAGATACTAGAAGGCACATAAAATAATTGGTGATTAACTAATGTATTTGTTTAATCAGCTCAACAATTATCACTTGAAGACCACATGACATGAAATGTGCAGGTGCCTGGGAGCCATTGATGCCTAGAAAACTGAGGCTGGTGGCTGGTTCAGGGTTGAAGTGGGGCAAGAATGGTTTAATATCAGGATAAAGTCTGGTGGCTGAATTTTTATTTTTATTTTGGTTCCCCAAGTTCGATTTGAAATTTCTATGCCTTGGAGGACCAGATTTTCAAAAGCTGCCTTCCATTTTGCCGGGGAAGGGGGGAGGGACTTTATCAACCTTTTGTGGTATGGAGGTCCAAATTTGAACACAGGCAGGAACTTGTATGTCCATGTGATAGCAATGGGATCATACATGGGTACAAAAACATTGGTTCATTGAAGGCCAGGTTGAAAAAATAGTCCTATTATTATTATTATTATTATATTAGTAAGCATTTATATAGCATCAGCAATGTACCTGGCGCTTTACAAAGTAATGGAATAGACACGATCCCTGCCCTAGGGCTTACAATCTGAGAGATGGAGGGTGTGTGTGTGTGTGTGTGTGTGTTACTTTAATATTGACTTTAATATTAGTCCTTTTCATGTAAAAAGTGTTTCAATAACCGGGTCCTTTTGAGCCTTATAATACTATGAACTTCCCGATTTCTCTTTTTTGAGTCAGGTGACAATGGCTTTTAGCAGTGCAAGACCACAGAACACAGAGCTTTCATTTGCTCAGGGTCTTTAGACGGAGCACTGCTTCCTTCAATCACTCAGGAAGTTAACACAATATCAGCTCTTCAGTCCTCCTCAAGTGTTGACATGCCGTCAGTGACGTGAGCTGTAAATAGGGATGTATACTGTAAAGCAGCCGCAGAAGTTCATTATTGTGGGGTGTTTTTAATGATTTTTTTAAAAAATAATTTATTTATATTTTTAAATGCTGCTCTTATTTTTATTACACCAACAGTCACAAAATAAGACCAGGGCTCAATTTTTCTAGGTATGATACAAACACACAAGTCTTGTCCTGAAGAGCTTGACCTGTAGACAGGGCAGGCAAAAGGAAGAATTAATTCTCCCCATTTTATGGCATGGAGAAGTGAGGCAGAGAAGATGCATCCAAGGTCACAAGGGAAGTTGTTGCTAAAGCCAGACATTGAATCTTCCTCCCAATCCTGCACCCTAAGGCCATTTTCCCTCTTACACTGCATTTAGAGGCACACTTCTATTTATAGAAATATGCTTCCTCTACAATTTAATCAGGCTTTGACTAGAGAACCATAATAAAAAAAACCTCTTATGTGGTGGCAGTAGTTCCTCATCAACTTACAAAGTGCAGTGCAAAAGCTAAGTGGCTTGGTTACTGACAGGATAGGGTGGCCATGAGTCTGCAGGATAGAGGCAACCACAGCCCTAAGTATGAATGTGCTATAGATCATATTTAAAGCTTTTGTTGGCATGTAATAAATAAAATATTTTTTTCATTTAATGATCAGCAAACCTGTCACTGTGCTACCCATGAACAGGTAAGGACGTCTTTTCTTTAGTGCTCCAGAACAACACACAAGTGCAGAAGGTTAGCCAGACCTTCATTTGGACAGTGCAAGATCAGCAAGGGCACTGCCAAACCCCTCTCCCATTAATCTTTTTATCACACAAGCTTGAAAAGGATGTACCACCTACTGTGTAGTTACCAATGACCTGCAAAGCACTGTGTCATAAAGATTGTAAATAGATAATATATGAACATAGTTTATTACATGAAATGGACCCTGCTGCCGCCTTGTGCGCAGCGGGGACAGATTTGTGCACGCCCCATCAGGGGAATCAGGCACAGTAGCGGGGGCGGGAAGCCACCCAGGATTGCATTCCAGGCAGGGTCTCTTTCGGGCTCCAACGGGCGCCGTTGCAGCCTGCAAAGGGAGCGAGGCGCAAAAATGCGCTCGAATGATTGGCTCAGGGGAGCCACGTGGTGCGGGAGGCGCGCGAGCCACGGCATTCGGCCGCAAGCAGCGCCAGAAGCCCACCCTCCCACCCTGGGATAAGTACTGTGGACTTTGTCCGGTCGCCTACTAAGTGAGGGATCAGGAAGTAATTTTCCCATGAATTGGGTTTTTCGGCTTCCTCACAGTGCTGTTCTTTTCTAGGATTCCGGGTTGGGTCGGTGTTATTGCCTGTGTGGCAGTGCAAATTCTTTGTCGCAACTGGCGGTGTTCAGTACCATGAAGAAAAAACCTTGGAATAGGACCAGAAAAGTGGCCTTGGTGGCTATGGGAACATCTGGTATGTGTAGGGTGGTAGGCCACCAGGAAATTGGATCCGGGAAGCAGGTGAGGAAGGGGGCTCCCCGCTGCTATCCCGGTAGAGGGAGACTGGCCTAAGGTGCCACATGGAAGGATCTGAGCGGTCCCGATGTGGCGCCAGGTGTCAAGTCTTCCCTAGGTATGGCTAAGGTGGTCTAATGGTGAATGGATTGGACTGGTAACTCCAATCCGGGTAACAACACATGGTACTGAACGCGGGGAGTGAGGGTCATTATGGCCAGGTCTAACAGTCAGGGTGTACCTCACTCCCCTTAGGACTCACCCAAATTAGTGGTCTCATTGATTGGCTCATGGGCAATTCTGACGAATTCTAATTGGCAATGAGAAATTAAAAAAGGGGTAAGGGATCCACCGTTCTCATTGTTAGGGTGATTGGGTTTTAATTGGTTTTGTTCTTTAACAGGTTTATCATTGGCTGGTCATTTAATAAACAGTTGCGGCCAGTTCACCCAAAACTATGTTGTCTGTGTGTTTATTTGAAGTGTGCCTTATTTCCTGTGCGGGGACAAAGTGTTCTCCTCTCTCTCTCTCTCTCTCTCTCTCTCTCTATATATATATATATATATATATATATCAGGCGTTTAGCTTTTGTCATAGCCAGACAAACAGCATACATACATGTATAAACATCTACGTTTAGAGGATATCAGTAAATTCTGACCGTACATAAAGTAAAGAAGAAACATTCATTCACTTAAGAGCCATAAGTGAATGTGATTTCCTTACCACTGCCGCTTGATAAGCATAAGCTGCTAATTTAGTGACGACCTCCCTATCTTGCTGCTGACAGAGCCAAACCAATTTCTCTTTCTTAGACAAGGGTATCCTCTGCAGAAAAGATGCAAGATAAACATTCCTGATGTCAAGGAAATAAAGACACTCTAGCACATAATGCGCTGTGTCCACAATTGAATTCAGTCCGCAGGGGCAGAACCTCTTATTCTTATCAATACCCAAGTGACGCCCTGCGGTAACAGCCGTTAGCATCTGACCCAGACGCAATCTGGTAAGATGTACACAGCAAGTAGGCTTCATATCAAGTCAAAGACATTTTGCCATTCCAGCTTCGGGAATCCCAAAAGCATAGAGTGGAGCTATTGCATTTACCCTAATTACTGCAAAGTTCTCCTGGCATGCTATATCACTAATTCTTTGAAATACCTCTTGCATCTCTAACTCTGTAAAAAACCTAACACCCTTGTTAGCAGCATAGCAGAAACCTACTTTAATAAGAGCATTTTTAATTAAAACCATCCAAGAGGACTGGGCAGAGGACTGTGTAGTTACTAGTGGCCTGCAAAGCATCTGTCATAAAGATTGTAAATAGATAATATTATGAACATTGTTTATTATACAAAGTATATATAGTATAAATCAGGTCTGGGGATCCTTTTCCCTCTTAGAGGCCACTTTGAAAAGTAATACAAGCTCCAAGAGCTACATATCGTTGGGAGTGCTTAACAGTTGTGTTCTCAGGAAGAGGCAGCTTCAGATCATTACAGATAATCTGTAATAATTTGATTTATATAGCATCTGCTCCACCAAATAGTGCTCAGAGCACCACAAAATCAGTACACCTGCCAACGGAGGCCCCATTGGCCCCGGACATCTCCTTTCGATGTAAATGCAAGAGCTCGCTGTTCCACCAGGCTTTCAGTGAGGGAGATGGGTGAGGGTGGTTGGGTTTGATTTTATGACTTTCCCCAGTTGGTTTTTTGAATAGTTTTATTGTTTAATATATTTATTATTGCATTTTTAATTGTATTATATTTTTGTTGCCTGCCTCAAGCTGCTTTTAGCAGAAGAGGTGGGGTAAAAAATTGTTTTGTTTTACATTGTTTTGTTTAATTAATTTTAAGACAGTTTAAAAAGGGGAAGGTAAGAAGGGAGAATACATTCAGGGAAACAAGCAGTGGATTCTCTATAAAAAAAAAAAGTCTTCAGGTGCTTTTAGAAGGCAAGGATGGAGAAAAATGAGATGAACATCTGGATGGTGTGAGTTCCACACTGAGGGACCGGCACAGCAAAGGCCCGATCACCTGCCAACCTAAGGTATAATGGAAGGGATCCCCAAACAGGTGGTTTCTGAGCACAGGTAACCATCAGGGTGAGGTTTCAGGAGCAGGACTCAAGTATAGCCCTAGCCAGGACCTATACTGTTCAAAGTCCTGAAAACAAGTAGAGCAATCCTAAAATCAAAATCAGTGGCTCTGTCCCCTATCCTTGTGTACATGCCCACATCTCTGCCTCCTTACCCTGATCTCAGTCTTTTGATACTTGGGGGTAGGAAATGGATCCGGCAGCCATATCCAGGAACAGCTAATGGGCCAAATAAAAACTAGCCTGGACAATGTACGACTCCTGGACCCACAATTCCCCACCTCTGCTATATTATATATAGTAAATAAAAAGATATAATAATAAACATGTCCTACACAATGGGTGCAAACCTGTGGCCGGTGTAAGCCGGGTGCAGGGCACAATCCAGAACACAAGCGCTCAGAACACACGCGCTCAGGCATGTAAGTATGGTGCGCGAACAGCAGAGCCGTGTGGGGCAAAGGCGCAACCCAGGCCAATACGACCCCTGAGCCCCCACACACTGCCCTGGGGGATGCAGCAGGCACGGTTCCTGCTTCATCCCCTGGGCTGCGGTGTGTGTGGGCTCGGGGGTCACATCGGCCTGGGCTGCGTCTTTGCCCCACATGGCTCTGCTGCTTGCATGGTGCACGTGCATGCGTGAGCACTCGCATTCAGAGCTTGCAGCGCAAATAGGGGTCGACGTAAGTGGCCCATAGTATTTCACCCTCTGTGTGAAAATGGAAACCTCCCATTAAGTTCAATTTCAGAGAACTGTAAAGAAGCTCTAGTAGGAGCCTGAAGAGGTTTAAAGAATAGAAAGATTAAATGTAAAACAAAACACTACTTTAGATGGAGTTGTAGTGGAGAATATTTTATCCTGTAAGAAAGGTGGTGGCTGTTGGAGCAGGACATGTTTCCTGAGTTCCACAAACTTGAGGAAGGACTGAAGCTGTGTCTGGTGGAGAAGGAGCTGAAGACACTCCCAGACACCAGACTCACATGCTGGAGGGAGAGTGAGCTGGGCTGCTGGAGAGAGCTGCTGGCAGCAGAGAAGCTGGAGAGGCTATTTGCCGGCAATCTGGCTGAACCCAGGGACACCTGTGTATTTGTTGCTGCTGGGGACTCATAAGTGCACGCAGCGCATACAGCCGCGCCGGAGAGAGAGTGAGCTGGGCTGCTGGAGAGAGCTGCTGGCAGCGGGGACGCTGGAGAGGCTGTTTGTCGGCAATCTGACTGAACCCAGGGACACCTGTGTATTTGTTGCTGCTGGGGACTCATAAGTGCACGCAGCACATACAGCCGTGCCAGAGGCGCACACCGGGGCGTCGCACCTAAGGGCTGCGCGCTCAAGGGTGCGCCCTTGTGCGCACAGCCTTAGACGCTGGCCGTGAGCGCCTGCGGGAACATTGCCTGTCGGAAAACTCCTTCCCGATATGAATATGGAGAAGAAAAGACAGAGACCTACTAGCTCCCCTGCTCCTGTATGTGCTGAATTTAAAATCTGGGCATGGTAATAATTTTTCTTCCAGTCCCCATTTGAGTAAGGGACTGGAAGAGAATATGGAGATCACTCTAGAGCAGGCTGCTTCAAGAGTAAAAGCAAGGGGAGGCAACCAAGATGCCCAATCGAATACTGCCACTAGACGCTTGGTCTCTGCTGCCTTGAATGGGACTGAGAGCTCTAAAATTAAGGACCCTGATTCCTTTCCAGAGATAATAAAAGTCTATTTAGAGGATATTGCAGAAGGGGTAGGTGAGCCACCTGCTCTGACATCTTTCAGAGAGCTTTCTGTCCTGAATCAGGATATTCTGATCCAGAAGATTGATTGCATTGGAGCAATCTTTCCTGCTCTACTTTAGAATATCAGGCTAAGTGCTTAGAGTCCTTGGACAGAACTTACCAACCAGAGCATGCGCTAGAAGTACTAACTGCAGCCCATTATTTAGCACAGGAAGAATTGGGGGAAATTCCCCCTCCTTCTGGTTCTAGGCAGGAAGACCCACCATTGGTGGGACCGAGTTTAAGAAAACGGCGGTATGTGGGAATGTGGGTTCTATAATAATGGACAGTTCAGATGCCGATTTGATAACATCTATGACTGAACTGGAAAATAGGGATGTCAGGAAAATGAATACGACAATGCCCCTACAAAGCGTCAGGGGGAACCGCATCCCTATGTTGTACAGCCTCAGACCTCCTCGATAACCTTAATATCAGTGCAGGGATCCACTAAATGACAAGAGGGAATTACCCCAAAAGATGCAATCCAGTTTGAGACTCTTATACAAGAAAAAGATCCCTGGGGTAGGGAGGCGCAGCCGATGGACCCTCTGAGAGATCTGATGATAAAAGGTACTCATTCGGCACTCTCAGAAGATACAAGAAGAATGTCCATTATTTCGTTGCCCCCTTATGACGACATCAATGTCCATCATACTCTCAAGTTTATTTCTTGGAATATTGCTGGATACAGAACTAAAATTGGGTTGCCTTCCTGAATAGGTCTGATGTAGTTTTCCTTCAGGAAACTTGGTGCCAGGATGGGGAATATTTCGAGATTCTGGGTGTACTCCTCCCCTGGGGTTAAATCTAAAAAAAGGGGTCGTGTATCTGGAGGGCTAGCTATATTACTCTCCAATAAATTTTTTAAGCCCTGCAAATTATTACCCCATGCCAGGCAGGAATTTCAAATAGGACTGTGGGAACTATATGGGGATAATCAGATACTACTTATAAATTTATACTTGCCTCCTTCCACTTCACCCTATTACGATCTAGGTGTGTGGAAGTCATTGGATGATGCTTTAGAATTGCTGGCAGGGCAATTTCCCTCGGCACTGCTTGTGATTGCGTGAGATTGGAATGCCAGAATGGGTTCCCCTGCAAATGAGGAACTGGAGACAAGCTTTGGAGATGTATTTTGGATTCCGATAAGAAGGTCTAAGGACACAATTCAAAATGAGGCAGGGACCCATATGGCTAAATTAATCCATTCGTCAGCAGGAGTGGTGCTTAATGGAAGGGGGGTGGAGGATTCTGATGGTGACTTTACCTTTATTAATGTTAATGGCAGGAGTATAATCGATTACATAGCAGTTCAGACATGTCACTGGGAGAAATTGGTCACTCGCCCTGAAACCGACCATAGGGTACTGAGTGTTGAAGTTAACATGAATAAGGGCAATCTTTTGCCAATAGCCCAATTACCAGTAAGAAGGATGAACATGTCTAAAACCCGAATTAGATGGACTGGTTCCATCTTGGCTGGAGTTCTGGATATGTTATGGGGAGATGAATTTAGCAATATTTGTGAAAGTATGATAGCTGCTAAAGCGGGTGAAATTGATCAGCTTAATGGATATCACCATCTGTTAATATCCCGATTAGATGACAGTATTCTCTCCCATACAGCGACACACCCAAATCAGCAAGCCACTAATTGGTTTGATAAAGAATGCAAGGAAGCTAAGCACCATCTAGTTAGTGTCAAAACCGTATGGCTGAAGGAAAATACCGAATTAGCTAGGCATCGATTTATCGAAGCAAGACGTAAATATAAATTGATGATCAAAAATTTAAAAAACTAACTCCATGCGCCTTCTATGGACTAAGCTCAGAACTGTGGTGGTTCTAAAGGACTCTAGAGCTTTTTGGACCCTCATTAATTATGAATTAGGCCCCAGACCTGGTAAGATGGCAGGATTAGTTAGAGAGGACACTTGGGTAGCCTTTTTGGGGGCACTCTTTGACCAAGAGGGGTGAAATGATGATGTCGAATTGCCGGTGTTGGTTAGAACTGTGCAACTGCCAGATACCCTAATCTTCGATCCTTGTGTAGGGGAAGCTGAAGTGCTGGAGGTTATTAAGTCGCTTAAATGGAATAAAGCTCCCGGATATGATTTTTTTGTTGCAGAAGTTCTCCAATCCTGTCTGATGTGGTGGGCTCCCTTATTAACAAATTGCTTTACACAGATGAATGTTACCAGAAAGGTCCCCCAGGACTGGGGCTCGAGTATTATTGTCCCGATTTTTAAAAAAGAAAATCCTAGAGACCCGAGCTGTTACCACCCAATAAGTTTACTCCCGATTTTAGGGAAAGCATATAAGAAAATATTATTCAAACACTTAGAAGATTGGGCGCACAGACTGAATTTAATTCCTCAAGAACAATTTGGGTTCCAGAGAAATTGTTCTACAACAGATAATTGCTTTATCGTCTCCCACATTATAGCTAAGTATGTCAAAATAAGGGCGGGGAAGCTTTTCTTTGCCTTTATAGACTTCCAGAAAGCGTTTGATTCCATCTCTAGACCGAAGCTATGGCATAAGATGCATCAGATGGGTATAGATAGGCATCTACTAGTTCTACTTATTTCTGTCCACACCAACAATTCTGCGAGGGTTAGACTGGGGAATGATGGAAGCTTGGCCAAACCAATTCGTATCATGAGAGGTGTTAGACAGGGTTGTGTCCTTGCACCCATACTCTTAACATCTATCTAAGTGATCTACCTGAGAAGCTGCGAACTTTAGAGTGTTGCCCCCCCCACCCCCCCAAATTAAAGATAGGACAATAGGGGCTTTAATGTATGCAGACAACATAGTTATTATGTCACAGACAGGGAAAGGGTTGCAATATCAACTGGAGTCCTTACTAGATTATTGTATGGAAAATGAATTAGGTATAAACTTTCAAAAATCCCAAATTATGACATTGGGAAAGAAAATCCCAAGATATAAATGAGTTATTAGAGGTAACAATTTTTCCTTGACTGATTCGTATGTATATCTTGGGATTACTTTGTCCAACAATGGCCTTTGGGAGAAACATAAAAAATTAATTGTATTAAAGGCCACTGCAGCATCTAGGGGAATTTTAAGGTTGGCCAGGAGATCTGTTGGGATCAATATCTCTGTTATTTTAGATGTATTTAAGGCAAAAGTGCAATCCTTGCTTACATTTGGTACTGAAATTGTACCAATACATAACATTCAGATACTGGAGATAGTACAAAATGAATTCCTGAGGAGCCTGTTAGGGCTTCCGCAGTGTGTACCTTCTGCTGTGGTGAGAGCGGAGACAGGTATATTGACTATTTCCTGTCTTGGAAGGAAAACTGCGCTTAGATATTGGCTTAAGGTTTGTAATCAGCCAGAAACTTCCTTGACTGCCCTATGCTTACAAGAAGAATTGGAGTACGTAGGAGGTCGCTGCTGCCCCTGGATCTCCCAGATACTGTTGAGTTTGAGGAACATGGGTATGACTTTTTCCTGTTTCTGGGCGGGAAATGTTTCCCAACAAAGGATCCCGATAGACCTAAGAACAACGGATATAGCAAAACAAGAAGATATGGCGGTATTGGCAGCATGGAAAGTGGCGCCTAATCTTCAATGCTTTAAGCGTCAACATAAATTTGAGAAATATTTGGATATGTTAAGTGATCCTATATACCGTAGATTCTTTACGCAATTGCGATTCCAATTATTTTCCTCTGCGGTCCTTAGAGGACGTTATGAAAAAATGCCATATGAAACCCAAACTTGTCCATGTACATCAGTAGATATAGAGGACTTAAAACACTTTTTACTGAACTGCTACTTTTATGCAGATATTAGACAGACTTGGCTGAACCCAATCTGGGAAAATGCAGAATTCTTGACTGCTGATTGTAAAATAGAGTTATTGCTAGCTACACATGAACTGCAAGTTATGAGGGCGGTTACTTCATTTGCCTTCCTTGCTGGGAAGCTTCGTAAGGAATAGCTGAGTTAGGCTCCTTGGGAGCTTCTTTATAATGACAACGATTCTAAGGCTTTAGTAGCTATTCTAGATGATGACTTGTATCTATCATAATTCTTGTTTATTAAGATTTTTATTTTATTTTATCTTTAATCTTATTCTATGAGACTATTGTAATTTATATATATATATATTATACTGTTTTTGACTGTGACTGCAGTATATTGGCTATGGCGAAAGCTAACACCTGAATAAACTTAACTTGATTTGATTTGACTGTAAGAAAGGTTTTATAATTTAAAATCAAAACCCAGATAAATTTACACTTAAGTTTTCAAAACCAACCTTAACTCTGATCCCTTATCTCTGACTACTTTTCACCTACTGGCTGGAAACCATCGCCAGCTGCCTCTCTCAGGTTAAATCTTTCCTATTAAATGAATTCACACAATGTAGCCATTTGTTCCGGGATGATGGTGCGACACGCAACCATACTTCTAGCTCCTGTTGGTTTATGGGGACAGGATCTCTGCATTGTGTCAAGTGGACGTCATAGTGGAGTAAGAGCAGTTAGTCTGGGTCATTCAGACTGGCCAGCAGCAATGTGCTTTGGGGGCCCTTTCCACCCAGGGGAGTTTACAGCAGGGGTTTAAGGAACTAAGATAAACTGTTGCACACTTCAGCCTTCTCAGATTTTGTCAAGTGACTGTTTTAGGGAAGGAATGGGGGCAAACCTAATGAGAGGGGGGAAACAGAGGTACAATTGTACTGGGCCCCAAAAGCTACACAAGCTAGCATCTGTGTAAATAATGTGGTGCCTCCAGAAATGGTCCTGGCCAGCCACTAGGTGATGGGGGAAAGAGGCATGGGGCCCCCCACAACTACCAGGATGTATCGGGTCCCCAAATTTCTATCAACAGCTTTAACAGAGGGATTATTGCCGTGTGTGTGTGTGAGTGTGAGAGAGATCGATCCTTTTTACACAGACGCTCCCCACCCCCTGCCCACATGTGCGACTTCATGGGGCGGGTGGGCATCTGTCTGACCACTGCAACTGGTGGGTGCGTGCATGCTCCAGCGTTCCACCCACCTCCACTGATCCCCCGTGCATGGAGGCATTGGAGAAAATGGAGGTGCCTCTGTGCGTAGAGGTGAGTGAGCATCTGTGTAACTGCTGCCCCACCACCACATCCCACTGCGACCTCCACCTATTCCCCCCACACCACTGTTCTGTTAGTGCCAGAAAGAGAGAATATATATAATACAGAGAATATTCTCTCTCAGCAGCAGCAGCAGCAATGCGCCTGGTGCATTAGAAACAGGTTCTCTGCCCCAAGAGGCTTACAATTTCGGATGAGCAAGAGAAGAAAGACCAGAGAAGGGACATTTATTTATTTATTCGCGTTTATATCCTGCCCTTCCCTGAAGGCTCATATAGGGGAAGTCAGGGATATATTTATGAAGCTATTAATATGCAGGTGCACATACTTTGATTAAGTAGCAGATCTCATGTGCCATCTGGATAGAATTTTAGTGTGTGCTTGGGGAAGAGCCAGTTGCCATGGTACATATGCAATACCAATGACATAGGAAGGTGTAGAAGGGAGAATCTGTAGGCAAATGTAGGCTGGTAGAAAATAGATTGAAGTTCAGAACCTAAGCAGAGCACAAGATGTGGTACAAGAGTTAACTGTAGTAGAGCTACTTGATAATAGTGACTTCAATATAGTTAAATTCATAATGCCACTTAGAGGGGATATGATAGGAGTTTACAAAATCTTGAGGACATGATGGAACAGTTGAATAGGGAGCTGTTAGTTTCCCAGAGTCTCCCATTCTAGTTTTATTAAATAAGGTGAATAACTGGCAGCAGATTAAAACAAAAGGAGGTACTTTTACACTCAACATACACTTAACTTGTGGAACTTGTTACCAAAGGATATTGTTAAGGCCAGTAGTGTCAATGAGTTTTTAAAAGGCTTATATAAGTTCTTGGCGGATTGCTCCATAAATGGCTATTTGTAAAGTTGCTCAGGGAATGAAGTTGCTGACCATTGGGAGCTGGGAGTGAACAGGAAGGAACGGATCGCTCCATAATGACCCGTTGTCTACTTCTGTGACGTGACGGGTGTCCACGGTTGGATTCTGGGCTGCATGGACCATTTGTCTGATCCAGTCCAGCATTTCCTATGTATGTTCTTAGATTACAAGGGGAGTAGGGGGATTCTGAAGGATAAGACAGTATAAGAAGCCTAAACAAGCAGTCTGTGAGGGTGAGGAGCTAGAGAGAACCCTAGGGAAGAGATAGGGTTTCAGGAGGGATTTCAAGGCTGGGAGGGAGGGAGTAGAGCATATGTGCTCAGGGAGAGAGTTCCAGCCTGGCAGCTGTTTGCTGTCTAAGAGGCAAAGATGCAACAAACAGAGTTAGTATTCATGCTAACTTCCCTTGGTGGAGAAAGAGGCAGGAGTAAAAACTTGAAGGTTTGCAAATGAGAAAACTTTTAAATTACTAGCAATTACATTCTTAGGTTTTTTTTACTGGTGCATTTTTATTTTTATTTGGGGGGGCGGGGGGGAGGGAAGAGGTGCAGAAAACACTTTAAAAACAAAACTGATTGTCAGCAAATTTACTGACTGGCAACCCTGAAGCTATGTCTCAAATCCCTGGGATAGTTTGTGCAGAGTGTATAAAGCAATGTCTGAATCTCGGGAGCAGAGTTCGTAAGTTAACCTTTACCTTTGTGCTTATTGTGATTCTACTCATGCTTTTGTTTTCACTTTCACAGTTCCCCTGTCAGGGTGGAGTTAGAGAGAGTGTAGCAGGGCTACTACTGTATATAATGTGGATCTGCATGCATTAGACAAATTGATGGAAATGCTCTTCAGAATATAGCTAGCCAAAGCCATGTTGCTGAAAGGCAATGTTATTCAGTCTCCATTGCCCATATATAAATCATTTCAAATGCAATATGTAGAAACACAGAAAGAGAAGAAGCAGCCTTCTCTGTCTGTATTATTTTTGGCAAAGGTTATAAAGTGTTTCTGAAGTATTGATTTTAGTCTATATTACTTCCAGAACCACTTAAAGAACTTCTCGTTAAAAAAAAAAGAGCCCTAGCCATAATACACAAACAAAAAATCAATCCTAGTTTATTTGAAATAAATTCAATCAAAATTGTCACTTGCGAAAACATAGTGCTTATCGTAAAGCCAATTCAATAGGAACGGACTGCTGGCGTCATCTGCAGAAATGCAGTGGGACCTCAATAAGAAAGGTTATGTGTTGACAAATCACCCAGTCCCCCACCAAGTGATATTGAAGCATTTATGTGTCTCCACTTGCTCTGATATCTTTGCAGCTCCCATGTACTTACGTTTCTAGTCTCGAAAACCCCATCTATATTAGGGCAGTACTGTTATCCCTGGTTTAGATAGATACTGAATGACTTGAACAACGTTACACAGGAAATTTGTGAGTTTGTGTCACAAGTGCTTTTTTGAAGGTTATTGCTGCCTAACTCACTTTATCCTCCCCTGTGTTCCCACAAGCAGGCTGCTTAAAGGGGAAATGTTTATCTCTCCAAAGAATCAGGGTTAGAATGAAGAGGCAGGTTGCTACTCTGGGGGGGGGAGGGGGTGATCTTCTGTACAAGAGGGAGGTACCCACCTGACTGAGACCTCTCTAGTTCCCCCATAATGTCAGCACCCCCTGCTTTTGTGTTTCCTTCACATCGGTTCTATCTCAAATTGATTCTTTTTCCTGTTCCACCTGCTGGTAGTTCCCTGGAAATTCCCAAGCATGGTGATCAGGGACAAGGAAGAGATTTTTAACCTCTTCCTTCCCCCCCCTACTCATGGGGGGGGGGAAGGAACGTGGAGGGGAGTAGATACTCCAGAATAGCTCCTCACTAAAGTCAGTTGAAAACCTGCCATTAGCCTCAACAGGCTTTTGGAATCAAGTTCTAAATTATTCTTTGTTTTGGCAGATGGGGCAGGGAGTTTTTCAATGGCCAGAATATGGAGCAGCCTCTATCATCACAAAATGAGCCCTTAAGCATTTCACACTCATGGCTAGACCCTGGTACTGGATGAAGCCCTGTCTAATTTAACCTTATCCAACAGCAGAATCATTCCCACCTCTCATCCCTCAGCAGGCAAGAGGGCTCTGATGAATGACCTTATAGATTAGGTGCTCTCTATTTACATTCAATTTCCCACTCGCTGCTATCTGTAGAGAATGATTATCAAGGCATGAAATTAAAAGTTTCACCCAGTGGGAAACAATTGGCTATTATGTCATTTCCTTATATCTTTTTCACCCTTCATGGGGGCGGGGACACGAGGAGCAGGGGAGGCAGGAGAGGGAGCAATCACCAGAAAGGTCAAAACCTTTTACTTAGTGATAGTGGAACAGGATTCTGTGGAGACTCAGGAATGCAGGGTGGTGGGTGCAGGCAGTCCACATTTTCCTATCATTCTCTAGAGAGTAGCAAGGTTTGTAATTAGGATTATCTATTTATCCAGAGATTAGTTACTCTGGAAACGCTGCTGGTGAGCTCCATGAAAACTCCTCATGGAGGATCTTTTAGGGACTTTGCTGCCCTCTTACCATCTGCTAATCATGGGATAAAGTATAGGAGGTGACAGGATTGAACACTGAAGAACAGAGAATGAGTTCAGGGATTCCATTCCCCTCTGACCCCCATGTATGTGTGCACACACAAACAAGCACCAACAAGGCAAAAAAACTGGTTCTGGACAGTTGGGCTGGGGCTCGGACCCTAACAGATTTCTAACTATGTAGAAGGGTGTAAAGATATAGCACTGGGACAAAAAGAGCAGGCACTTGGAGCAGCACAGAATGAAACTACATTGGAGGCTAAGAAGAAGGCAAGTGCTGGAATCAAAAGGACCGCACTTGTAGCTAATGAAGCACATAATTCATCACAAAGTGTATGGCTACAAAAGGAAGACAGCTCTCAGTCGGTGTTTTTAGATACACACATTTGTAACCTGGACTTAAGAGCCCTGTTACAAATGTGTGCATCTAAAAACACCGAATTAAGAGTCCAGGTTTTGCAAACTCCCACATGGGGAGTTTAGACATTACTCCGCCACCCCACCCCCGCAAACCAAACGTCATGTCCCCAAAGTCCCAGTTATGTCCCTTATGCCCGCCTCAGGGCTGCCCCCTATGCCCGCCTCGAAGCTGCTACCAATTGGTCCTGTAAAGCTAGAAGCATGCAGTAATTGGCCAATGAATGTGTCTGTCAGTCTTTTAGGTTGCTCCACATCCTCCGTCCTACAGTCTCTCTCCCCCTGCCATGCCAGGTGCCTGCCTCTGACTGGCACTGCATGTGCTGCTATTTATCTGAATAATGGTCTTCGCCAGGTCAACATCAATTGCTTATAAAATTGGGTCCCTTTATATAATTGTCCTGTAGTTTGGCTGAGATGACAGGGAAGGTATGTGATACATTCCTGCCAAAAATCTTGTAAACAGAATGCAATATACAAATGTTACAGCTGGAAATGTATTTTCAAGGTAATGTCTTATACTTTATCCAGTCTTTCTGAAAATTGGCCAGAGTGTTAAGCTTGTGGAGGGACATCATATTCACAGGTTTCATGCAAATTGAATGGCAGATAAAGAAGTTGTAGTCGTGAATGTGTATGGAGCTTTTCTTAAAATCATGATGTTCAATTGCTTCTAAAATCGTTTCCTTTTATCTAAACGTTTTGAAATTTGGTACACAGAGTGCCCTCAATTGGGGGTACAAACTCCCCAAGTTTCATCAGAAGTGAATAAGAAACAACAAAGGTATATGTTTTTCAGTTTTTTCCCTTTATTTCAAAAATAAAATGTTTTCATTTCTATTGTCATTTTTGTTATTGCAATAACAATAATGAAAATGACAGTTTTCATTATCGTTATTGTAATAACAAAAACGACATGCACACCCCTAACTCTAGTGGTAGAGGTAACACTTTATAACACTAACTAAATACCAATGGAGCTTTAAGACAAGCAAAGAGCATTCCTAGTTTTGCTGAAGGTGGGTGGAAGAATTGGGGGGGGGGACGGGAACACCACAATTCCTCTTATCTCCTCTCCTCTTGCAAGATAAACAGTCCATGCAGGGGAGGGGGAGATGAGAACCTTACCTCCTTCCAGACTGTTCTACACAGTCTGCCTAGATATTGTTGATGTCATATAACCTTCCAGCTGCAGAGCAGCAAGAGATTCCATAAGTGAGAATCACAGAGTTCCTCAAAGAACTGTGGTTCTGAAGCACTAAGGGACTGGTCCAGTTTCTTTCACTAGACTTTGCGGCCGTAACATTATGTGGTGCATTTATAGCCAGTGATCATCTGGTCACATTATTTATTTTATTTATTTTGATTTTATCCTGCCCTATCCCCACAGGCTCAGGGCAGCTAACATCAGCATAAAGCATAATTAAAAATAACACCCCTAAAACTCTATAAAATGCTTATAACCCACCTACAGGATGTATCCCTGCCGATTGAATAAATATGTCTGTCTTGCATTTCCTCCGGAAGATGCTCAGGGTAGTGCTTAGAAGAACCTCCAAGGAAAGGAAATTGCAAAGCCGTGGAGCAGCCACCGAGATCTTCTCTCTGTATGCCCAGGTCATATGGACCTAGGCCAGGCTTGCACAACATATGGCCCCCGGGCCGTATGCAGCCCGTCGATACATATTTTGGGGCCTGGATTCAAATGGGTCTCTATTAATTGTGTGCGGCCCATGGAGCTGTCTGCCTCCCCCATTGGTGCATAACCGTTCTTCCCAGCAGGAAGCTGGCACTGCCTGGGACCCTCCCTGTGTCCCTTCCTCCTCCTGCTTGGATCCAAGTTCCCGTTGCTGTTGATCCCAACACCCACCCAGGCCCATCCCTCACCTGTCTCTGCCTCCTAGTAGTGCTGCAGGCCTGCTGCAGCAGCAGTCCAATCAGACTGGAAGATAAAGCTGTTTGTAAACAAACTCCTCCCTACCTGAGTGATCAGAAGGTTGTTGCCTTGTAATGAAGGTTCTTCGAGATGGCTCCTAACATTCTCACAGCTTGATTGTGCATGGCATGCTCGCCCTATTCAAATAATAGAACACGTGATGGTCTCGAGGGAACTGCTCTAATATAAAAAAGCACTCTCCCCCTCACAATGACAGTTCCTTCCAACCCTTTCTAGGAATATAAGAAAATTCCATGCGGGGCTGGAAGGGTGGTTATGGTGAGAATTTTGGAAGTCAGCTTGAAGAACCTTCTGTACAAGGCAGCAACCTTTTGTTCTTTGAGTGGCTCCTCACAGGTCATTTTTACACAGCTCCGCCAGGTGGGAGGTCCATGGGCACACCAGTGTGTGGGCGGGAACATGCATCCCCACTCACCCCCCGCTCATCTGCACCCATGCATCAACCGTCATTTCCCCCAGTTGCTCTGTGTGTGGGGATGCATGTTAGGTGGGCTTTCCTCTCCACGTGGTTTGGTTTTAGGGTGGCCATACCTCCCCTAAAAGAGGACGCTTATGAAAAATACATGGTGCAGGGCTGCACTAGAGCCAATGCAGCCCTGCAACATTTATTTTTCATAAGTGTCCTCTTTTAAAGGGGAGGTATGGTCACCCTATTTTCCCCTGTGCACTCTGCATTTTCATGTTTGGGGAGTGGGTGCATTTTATTGTTACTGAACATTGATTTGCTTTGTACAGCCTTGTAGTAGCCCTGATGCTCCTTCCCAGTGTAGTCTCTGATGTACAACAGGCTTAAAATTAGACCTAATTTGCATGTGTTTTTACATTCACACAAGGCATGCGAATTAGGGGCAGGACTATGCAAATTAGGGGCATGTCCACGTAAATTCTGTGCAGGGTTATGCAAATTAGGGGTAGACTACATGCAGCCCAGAGGTGGGTTTGAACCATATTTTCTAGCCCTCAGGACGAATCAAGTTAAGCACCCCTGACCTAGGCCAAAGGTAGAACTTGCAAGCGGGCTGTCTCGGTTGATCTTAGGTGCCATGGAGGGAAATAAGGAGGAAAGCAGTCCTTTAGATATGTAGGGCCCAGGCCATTTGGGACTTTGTAGGTCAAAACCAACACCTTGAATTGTGCCCGGAATATTACCTGTAGCCAGTACAGACTGAAGCACTGGTGTAATGTGCTCCTGGTGATCCATCCCCATCAAAGAGGTAGGCTGCCACGTTCTGCATGAGCTGCAGTCCCCGAACAGTCTTCAAGGGCAGCCCCATGTAGAGCACATTGCAGTAGTCCAGCCACAAGGTAATTAAAGTATTGATTATGGTGGCCCGATCTGTATCTGAAAGAAATGCATGCAGCCATCTCACCAGATGTAGTTGGTGAAAGGCACTCCTGGCCACGATTGCAACCTGATGTTCCAGATGCAGCTTGAGATACAGGAGCACCATAAAGCTGTGAACCTGAGAAACCAGGGGAGGCTGTACACCATCAGTGATGAGAGTCCCAATCCACTCTCAGTTTCAGGGTCAGACAACCATAATCGCTTCAGTCTTGTCTGGATTCAGCCTCATTTGGCTCACCCGCATCTAGTCGCCAATATCAGTCAGGCACTGAGAAAGAAAGCACTGAGATTGCAGGACCTGGGTCTGATGAAAAAGATAAATAGATTTGGGTGTCATCTGCATATTGGTTACAACACACCCCAAATCTATGCATGATCTTGCCCAGCAGCCTTAGGTACACATTGAACAAGAGGGGAGACAAGTTGGACTCTGCGGGGACTCCACAGGACAGGGGTGGGAGAACAGTGGACAATCAACCAGCATCACCTGCTGGAACCTTCCAGCCGGAAGGTTGTGGAACCACCCCAGAGCCACCCCACAGACCTCTTCCAGGCCCAGAAGTCGTGTCATCAACACTTAATGATCAACTATTGCAAAGGCTGCTGAAAGGTCTAAAAGGATCAGCAGGGTACAATTTCCTCTGTCACTGTCTCAGCACAGATTGTCGACCAACGCCACAAGGGCAGTCTCAGTGCTATATCCAGGACAGGAAGGCAGACCAACATGGATCCAGAAATACAGTTGCATCAAGATGCCCCTGAAGGTGCTGGGCGACCACCTGTTCAATAACCTTCCCTAAAAAGGGGAGGTTAGAGACAGGGCAGTAGCTGTCTAAGGAGTCAGCATTAAGCAATGTTTGCTTGAGCAGAGGTCAGAGAACTGCCATTTTAAGGGTGTCCAGTCCTTTGCCCTCCTGAAGGGCAATCCTTTGCTGACAATCCCAGTCAGCAAAGGCCCCAGTCTCTCCCTGCTGGCTTTCACCAACTAGAATGGGAATGGATCACATTCTTTATTGTAAATATTGGTAAAAGCTGGAGTTAACAAGTGCAGCATCTGTGTTCTACTTGTGGAGAGGCTGCTAACCTCCAAGAGTACAGCTGGAGCAACACCTGGAAACTCAGGACTCTTCATGGGGCAGTAACTGCCTCTGGCTTCATGCCTTAGTAATGAGAAGCTAGGTACATTTCTACATTCAAACAGATGGTTCCATTGAGGTCAGAGACAAATCTTCCTTTGACTTTAATGGGAACAAGCTCTGGCCCTAGAAAAAGCTCTAATAACACAAGTACCCAGTCTAGAAAATAGTTTTCCAATCTTATTTTTAAAACATATTTATTCAATCCACACTGAGTGACAACCTCTACTTAACCCATTTTAGGAGAATCGGGTTTTAAGGCTGCTCATTAGCAATCACACAGGTAAAGCTATCTGTTAGCCCAAATGGTGAATTAGACAAAATTCTGGGAATGTGATTTCCTCCACTTGATTTAGGGATGTTTCATTCACCTTTATAAACCTTTATACATTTCAGAAATGTATATCTAAGGAAGCCTCCGGTGCTCCATATTGCTAAAAATAAGTGTCTCATTTAAATCTCTTACTAGGAGAGTCAATATTTTATTCTGCTTCGCTGTGTACAGTCTCAGTAAATGGAGTCATGCATTTAAAAAAGACCAGCCTAAAGGCATGTGCATTCTATTTAGTGGCGTATTTGAAGTGGTGCATAGGGTCCATTCTCAAATTATTTTCCATTGGGCATCTTTCTTGGCTGTAATCTTTCTGGACTTTCAGCCTAGAGAGGAATTAGGGATGATGATAGACAGATTGGTATTGGATGGGAGGGGGCCACTGTTCAACAGGATTTAATTTTAATTTTATATTTTAAATCTGGATTGATCAAAAAGAAAGAGGGGTGGCTTTTAAGAAGCTCATTTTATTAGATACACATTGCGTATGTTTTAATTTCCAATTTTATTAAATTTTACATTTATTCTTAGACTGTCAGGGAAAATTTTCTAAGTTTTCCAGGAACTAGGAACATAAAGCCCCATTTTAACAAACGGCCAGAGCAGAGTGTCACTGAAAGGCAAGGAGTTGACAGAACAGTGATAAATGCATCTCGATTATGGCACTTCCCAGGACAAGAAGTTACATGTTTTAGGCTTTCCCAATCACAACACTGACTAGAAGAGTCTCCTCAATGGCTACTAATTACTGACTGTCCGAAGGATAGTGCATCTTTACAGAGACATCACTGATGTTATGATAGGACCACTATTATTTCCTTACCCACACTCTCGCAGGAAGTCTGTGGCAGAGCCAGGAATTGAATCCTTGGTTCCCAAGTTCCAGGCCCATTCTTCCTACAGTAGACCTTGGCGGTGAGATGAACAGGGCAATCTTGATGTTCTAAGATGACGGCAAATGAAGCGGGCAAAAGGGACAGAACATGTGGCAATAAAGTGTTACTGAGCCAGCAGTCATGGGCACTGTCTCCTTAATAGAGAATGGAAATAATCAATAAGCCACACAATACCATGGGGTCTGGGTTAAATTTCATCATAATACCCACCACGGGATTAGCCAGATGACTCCCATTAACATTAATGGGCACTGCTACTGTTAAATCCTCACACTAGGTCCTGGTGAGGTGCTGTCTAGTTCCAGTAGGGTTAACAGTTTACATTTCTTGGCCCTCACATTCTGGGAAAAGTGATCTGCCTGATGTGCCAACCCTCTGTTCTTTTTTTGCCTTTACAAGTTGCACATTAGTGAACCTGTTACATGTGAAATGTTGAGCAGGGATGCCTGGTTAAGCAATCTATTATGATAAAATGAAAGGAGTATTGGGGCACATCCAGCCTAACAAAATATTGCTCTCAAGCCTTCGAGCATTTTATAAATGTTGACTGTGGGTTATTAAAAATTATTGATCTGAAACTGGGCATGAAGATTACATTAACTAGGGCAGCGTCTGAATCCCGGTAAAAGGGATTATCATGCTGCTCTGCTGTGTCAAATGATTTGCAAAGGCAGAATTGATTGAAGAAAACCAGCCTCGGCATTTTGTATCTTTCTAATAGCACATCATTTGCCTTTCAGGAAAATGCCACTCTTATTCAACCTGGTCACCCTTCTTCGATATTAATGTAGAGATAAACTGTAGGCTGATACATTAGTCTTGTAAATTCTTTACCTATTAGATATCTTCCACCCCATGCCTCCCCTCCCTATAATATGTACCTCCACAGTAAGCCTTCTAAATGGAAAGTAGTTTATCAATTAAGTCATTCCTCCTGGATACTCAATAATCCACCATTTACACCCCCACCAGCCAACCATATTGTAACAGGGTCCTATGTTTCCGGGCCCTGCAACACCTTGCTGGCCTGAAGTCTAAGGACACTGTCACACATGCAGGAATGCATCTTTTGAAGGTCTGGAAAGGGAATGCATATGCAAATCAGACACATCTTTGATCATATGGGAGTGCCCAGAGGTGCATGATTGATGTTTTTATGTGTGCTTATATGGACGATTGACTGAGATGGATTTTGCAGCTTGATCAGTTGCCTTCATAAATGCACATAAGAGCTTCAGTCACGCACCTCTGGGCATTCCCATATGATCAAAGATGTGCTTTGCATGTGCATCACTTCTCTGGACCTTCAAAGGACACATTCCTGCATGTGAGAAAGTGCCGTTAGTCCCCGAGCATGGGACTTTAAACTCCAGAGCAGTAAGGAGTTGCAGGGCCCGGCACCATAGGACTCTGTTACAGAGGTATTTTAGTCAGTCTTATAATCATATGATTTTAGGGTCATCTAGTCCAATCCCCCTTAAGGCAGAATATACACCGTACAACATGGCTGACCAGTGCATGCCCAGCTAGGTTTTGAAAACCTCCAAGCAGGGAGATACCATAACCTTCCTGGTCAACTTATTACATTGTCCAACAAGTCTCCCAGTTAGCAAGTTTTCCCCAATATTCAAATAATCTGCAATGCAGCATTATAAGCCCATTTTATCTTGTTCTACCTCCTGTCACAATGGTTAAAGTGACTTTCATGACAGATGAGGTAAAGGCAGCAGGTGGTACAGCCAGATATCTTGTTCTGCTGATGTGTAGCATTACGGCATTCATTGTTTGCACAAGGTTTTATCCTAGCTCCCAGTCTCATAAATATCTACTGTCTGTTACCCATTTTCTACTCTGCCATCACCCTGGCTTCCGAGAGGAAGCTGTTCTGAGTGGTCTCACTCTAGAGATTTTAATTTTCAGCACATTTATATAAAGTTTTGTTTGTTTTACTTTTAGATTGATAAGTATGCTCAGCGGGATCTGAAGAAAGGACTCCATTTGTATGGGACAGATGGAAATATTGGCCTGACTAATGCCTGGAGCATCATTCAAACAGATGTACGTCTCTGAGGTTTTATTTTGCTGCTGTTACCCCATCTTTACTTTCTAATATTTGCAGTAGACTTTTCTGGGATCGTATACTCTCTGTGGTGTCAACACGAACACACACAAAATAAGCCCCAGTTGAACTGTTCAGGGCCAAGATGGATTTCCTGTGTATTTGTCCATTAACTTGCAAAATGGGACCTAGTTGCCCCCTCTTTGGGCATTCTCATCATCAGGGACCCATGTTGTTCACTGTGGTTTCCCTATTGCTGCCATAGTACACTGAAAAGCAATACGGTTCTATACGAAAAGGTTCATGGAACCAAAAGGAAGTTGGCTGTCCAGCTTCCCATTGCAAGTCAGTGGAACCAAGCTCCCCTTTGTGTCAGGCACTCTGACACGGTCAGTCTCATAAAAGATTGCAGAGCAGCAGGGGATGTTACAGAATGCTATTGTGGGACCGCTAATGTAAGCTTGGTAATTAGATTCACACACTTTAATTATTTGCTATGTATATTGAAATGGACAAGGGACCGTCTTGGGATTAGCCATATTCTCGTGTAGCAGACAGCGCAGTTGGGGCTATGGATTTCAACATTTCTTCATTCTCTTCTCTCCTGAGAGAGTACTCAGATTGCACAAGGAGGAGACTTCACCCCTACTTTATATGAAAAAAATAATAATACATCTGACTTTTGCTTCAACCCTCCCTCCACCCCCCCCCACCACCTACATCTGTGAGACATGCTCTTATTAGATATAGGAAAAACTCTTTCTTCAGTAGCACAGGAAGAGTTTGAGAGCATCCCTTGCAAAGATTCAGAGGTGAAACCCCTCGGGGGGAATGCCCCAGAACCCTGATCTGATCATACAGTATATTTTTTATCTGCACTTTTAATGAAACTGCTAGATCTGTTTTAAAGTGAGACTTCTCCCATTTACCACATGGGAACCTATTATGCTGTATAATGAGTCTCTGGCAAGGACAGTAGTCCTGAAACTTCCCTTTGCTCAGATTGATCCCATGAGTCTTAGGCCACTTGCCCGCGGTACAGAGATACAGCGGGGAAACTCCCGGCGGATTCACAGCAGCCAAACTCAAGAGTAGCTCTGAATGTGGGCACAGGATAAAAGCGTCATTAGGTGCATCCTACGATGATTTTTCTGACCGACGACAGGGCTGGATTTTGAGCCCTGTTATCCATCAGAGAAATTGCCACGGGACGCAGCGGATGACACATAATCTTCCCATGCCCACTTTCAGAGCTACTTGTGAGTTTGGCCACCGGGAGTCGACTAGGAGTTCCCCCGCCGTATCTCTTAGCATGGGCAAGTGGCCTTGGTTTGGTATCCTTGGACCACTCCAGATAATTCCACTTTCTTATTTTAATCTCTCCTATACATAAACTTTTGTTCCCTTTCTCTGGATTTCTTCTGCTTTGTTGACATACTGTTCAATGTAAACTCCTCCGGGGAGATCCTCAGGCCTGCTCCATCTCTTCTGGTTATTCTGATGACAGCAAAGGGATGGAAAGCTGAGTTAAACATACAGTCAGATACCCCCTTTTCCCTGTCCCCCACTTGGCTATCTTCAGGATTGGCAGCAGGAAGCCACTGAAGAAAGGGCCATTGGTATCTACATCTCAAATAGCATCAAGCTCCGTATCGTTGCTGAGCAAGAACAGTAATTACTGATGATACTGCAACTGAGGTGGCTGGTACTAAACAGCGTGTCCAGGATGTGCTGTCAGCAGGACTATCAATCCGTCCTCAGCAATCTTTCCAGAATAGCACCAATTCATTTTACTGGCATAGACATGGGGCTCTGTTACTGCCTTTATTGATGTGCAACTTTGGGGCTGGGCACCACTAGTACTTTTTAAAATAGAAAGTTGCAGTCTCTTATCCAGATCACAGTTAACTTTTTTTTTAGCATCTCTATCCCATTGAGAATCCGAATGTCTGTTGACATTCAGTCTTGGGGGGAAAAGATCATGGTACTTTATTTACTGTATTCTCTAGGTTTCTGAATTATTTTATAGTTTCTTAAGGTTTGTAATTATTCCAGAGTTAGTAAAACCAAGCCCCTGTAGCACTCGTGGTTAAACGTTCCCTTTGTGCTCAACACAGGAGAAGCATGGTCTAGCCTCAGTGAACTTGTCACATCCCAGCTTTCGTTACTACGCTCTGGCTGCCAAAACGCCCCCTGTATACGTAATATTCATAATTTCCTATCCTAAATTGCTGCGTCCTGTTAGTTTACACCCTCAAGTGGCTGCATTCATTATAGAAAGAGCTGCCTTCAGTGAGGAATGCATAGATTCTTGTATGCTCTTCGTCAAATGTTCTGTTAAAGGAGCACTAGATCGTATACATAAAAAAGACCAACTAGTTTTGCAGATGGGCAGCAGTGGTGCACAAGGAAAATAGCATTAAAATGTTCAGTTGTGGAACACTTTAAAGGACCCTCTGATTAAAATACAAGCATAGCTCACTGGAGCAGAAAAATACAAAAGCTGAAAGCAACCAGTTCGCCTCATCCTTGAGTCCATCAACTCAGCTTTCATTAGTGGTGCTGGTTTCCTTACAGACTGCAGTGGGATGGGAGCACTTCACAGTGTTTTCCCTGGCATCTCTCTCTTTCCTTGCCACATTTGCCTTGCTAGATAGATACAGTATTCAATAATGAGCCATTTTATTTTATTTATTTATTTAAATGTATACCCTACCCTTCCATTGTGGCTCGGGGCAGCTTACAACATAAAACATATAAAGGCATCTTTAAAATCACCTCCCCCTCCCTGCCCAACATTTGGAAGATGAGCAGGTTTAGGCTTAGACAAATCTGCAAGGGAAGAAATTTCCACAACTGTAGAGCACTCCCAGCTGACCTCTGAGGCTGCGGCAGGACATGAGGGAGCAGGCAGTCTCTCAGATATTTAGGGCCCACGCCATTTAGGGCTTTATAGGTCAAAACCAGCACCTTGAATTGTGCCCAGAAGACTGTTGGTAGCCAGTACAGACTCCGGAGTGCTGGTGTAAAGTGCTTCCAGAGACCTGACCCCCAACAAAAGACAGGCCGCCACATTGTGCATCAGCATACTGATGACACTTCACTCCAAATCTCCACATCACCTTGCTTCATATGGACAATGATTAGAAGTGTGGACAAGAAGGAAGCCTGCAGGACCCCACAGGGGAGTTACTAAGGAGATGACAAGCCAGTGTCCATCACCACACTCTGGGATCTCTCGGACAGAAATGAACAGAACCACACAAGAGCAGTCCCATGAACCCCTGCCAGGTCATGTAGTTGTGTCAACACCACCCCATGATCAACTGTATCAAAGGCCACTGTAAGATCTAACAAAATCAGCAGAGTACAATTACCCTGGTCAGTTTTCAAGTGAAGCTCATCAACTAAGGGCACAAGTACAATCTCAGTACCATGCTCAGGATGAAATCCTGATTGGCTTGGGCATAGGAATCTGATGGCATCCAGGTGTGTATGAAGCGGCAAGGCAACCACTCATTAAACAATCTGCCCTAAAAAGGAAAGATCAGAGACGGGGTGCTAGCTGGCAGGGGAGTCTACGTCAAGAGATGGCTTCTTGAGCAGGGGTCAGCCCAAGTTATGCTTTTTACTGCTATTACTCTACGTTCATGTTCTCAGTAGTGGTGCCCTATCGTTGCTTGCCTTTTGATGCCTGGCTGGGCTACTCTGTGCTCATCACTTTATCACAGCATCTCTCTAGTGTCATCTAATTTCACTACAGCCACACATACACATACACACACACACACAATTCCTGCATTGTTCCCTTCCATACTAATTTCTTCTCAGGTTCTATCTTCCCCTTTCTGCTTTTTCTGAATATTTTCAGTTGATGGGGCTCTCTATTGCCAGAGGATTAGAAAAAAGATGGTCTGACACCACAGTGAGGGGCATCTTGGGAAAACCTAGGTACATTCAGTACAGTCAACTTGCCCTTTGCACATTTGAGTCTGTCCAGGTCTTTGTACAGAGCAGAGGATTGTGTGATACAACTCCCTGCTTCAGGAAAAACTTCAGGAGGAATGGGAAAAGGCTGGAAGTAATTTCTCATAGGATGGAAATGGAAACCCCTTTTTGTTCCCAGCTTCAGTAGCATCACCATCACTTGTGGGATGGCGGGGACAACTTTTTAAAATGTTGGCATTACTCTTGCTATGATATGCCAGAGATTCTATTCAGTTTCCTGTGGCTTAGGGAAGGTGCATGTTTGACTTCATTCTAAGAAGGGTAAAACTATGGGTGAGGGGGATGTCAGGGGCAGCGCTGTTTTCCTTCTCCCCCCTCATACCCCATACACCCGGAATTTTGACTCTTTGCACTTCCCTGGATAGAAGGGCCTTCTTAGCATTTCTAGTGCATTAGTGCACAGCTTGATTAGCGCAGCAAGATTAGCAGCAGCCAGTGTCCTCCTCTGCTTTTCATCACTGGTATAGATAGCTCCCTGCAAAATTCCCTTTGGATGGAGGAACTGGCCAGGGATAACAGTCCCTGTCTCCCCTTGTGCTGGTTGTAGAATGGCCAAAAGAAAGTGTGCTGCCCATGAAAAGCTAGCACACCCCACATTATTCTTTTAATCATCAGGCCATATGCCTCCCAGGATTCATCTCTCTGCTCACACCTCATTTTCCCCTTTAGAATTAAGTGTTAAATCTTCAAGTATGGTATTTGGTTTCAACCCAGATTTGCAGCCAATTAGCCACACAGCACAACTGTCAGTCTGCTCAGAAATGGACTATGCCTGGAACAATGAATGGCCATTGGTATGGTACGGGACTGGAGCGGCAAAGGTGTGTGGCAACCCACCTCCGTGATAGCAGTGGGTGGAGCAGGTAACATGTAAGTTGCACCGTGGAAGCTGGCTTCAGACCTCGGGCTGAAAAAGAAGGATGCTGCATGGTTAAGAGTAAAGGTCCTCTGGCAACAGTAACTGATGCTCCCAGAATGATTACAACAGGCTGCTTGACTTTTTGTCATTTAGAGAAGCATGTATTAAAGAAGCGGATTAGCCCCAGTAAACATTCTGCTATTCAGCCCTTGCTATCAATTTTTCGCCTCCATAAGTACTGAAATTCTCATCCACATGCTAGAGAAGTGAGGGCAGAAGAGGTAAAAAAAAATGAGTTTATTAGCATACTATTTCCAAAGTTTTCTTTCTGCAATCTTATCTCCTAGATCACGAATATCAACGTTACTCAATGTCATATGCAATTTCAATTTGGAGCATCTGCAATCTTGAAGTCTCATCTTTTTTTAAAAAAAGTTTTATTGTAATAACGGTTGCTTTTACTGTCAATTTATTGTTGTGGTAATAGCACACTTGTGGGGGCAGGGGGTGGGGAATCATTCCACTTTGTATTGCTAAAAAATCAGTGTTTAGCTACAAACAGTGTGCTGACTTACGATTATTATTTTTTTTAAAAAACCACCACCACCAAACTTTCCCTAAAACAACCAGGTATGAAAAAGTGGAATTTCTTTTTTTGACTGATTGTTCTATGACTGTCTTCTTCCTGACCTAATGGCCGCATGGGTGAAAACCTATGTGCAGCTGCTGTGGTGGCTGCACATCTGGGGGTGGGATGGTTGTCCCCACCACCCCTATCCAGGTCAGGTTGGGGGATGGAACCAACCGTTCTGACCTAACTGGGGAGGGGGGGCAATGTGCAGGTGGTTGGCTCCACCCCTGTGCTTTGACTGGCACCCCATGGCGCCCTGTCATGGAACACCCCCACTCCCTGCTGGGCTGGGCTGGCATGAAAACTGATGCCCCTGCTTGGTTTGCTCTGCTCTGGCCCATCTGGGCAGCTTGTGCGGCTGGACCATGGACCTGGTTTGTTCCTGGCCCACATTTCCAGTCTGGCCACCAATCCCACCGGGGTTGGAACTGGGTCCACATATGGTGGACCCAGAACAGGGATGCGGGGTTCCAGTCCTAGCCCAGGCGGGCCAGGGCAGGCAAACAGGGCCAGCGTTGCATTTGTTAACACCCCATGCGGAAGAAGAGCTTACTACTAATCACCAACAAGTCTCCACGCTGCATATCTGCCCCTATTTTATTTTGGCAATGGACAATGATCAAGTATAGAATGGGCATCGAATTAACTTGTAAGAGAATTGTACGTCAAGATTCAATGGGAGAAATAGATTTTATTATTTCTCAAAATAAAGATGAATAAAACCTTTCATTTGTATTTAATACAAAATATGTGGTCTATAAAAAAATCTTATTTCCCTGAACAACTCTAAAATCAATTTCTAAAAATTACAAAATTCCCACTCTTTGTTTCTGTGTAAAATTAGACTTGGGTTTGTTTTTTTAATTAAGGTTAATGGGCTGCAGTGACATTTCAGCAAGTGCTGGCAATGCAGTGTGCATCAAGGAAAGGAAGAGACAACTGTCTAATGTTTAATACAGGGAACTGAGTCAGGCAGTGTTCTTGGGTTTTAATTCTGTCTATTCCTCCAATTTCATTATATGTTAAGAGGGCCCACAATCTGACTTACTTTGCTCCCCCTTTTATAAAATAAGTGTGTGTTTGTTTTTTCAAATGTATATGCCGTCCTTCCCATAAGGCTCAGGGCGACTCACAATCAATAAAAAACAATAAAATTCAACAATAAAAACATGCATCCCTCCCTTCAAACTGCCTCCCTCCCCTACAACCCTACCCAAAACCCACCCAAGCCCTATTTATCCCTGCCTGCCAAATGTATGTCCAAATGTCAGACTTCGTCTGCAGGGGCTACGGGGGCAGCAACCACGGCATCCCCGGGCCCCCCTACCGGCAAGAACCCCTAGGACTCACCCCATGTCCAAGCCCCAATCCAGCCCAGCTGCAGCAGCACCAGAGTCGCCTCCCAGCAGCGCAGAGCAAACAGAAATCCGCCATACACGGCGGGGACAAGCTACGCCCCCAGCAGCCTCGGCGAAACCCGGAAGTGGAGCTTCCCCCGCGCCCGCAGCTGCTGTGCCTCAATCATCCTCGCTGGGTGGGCGGCGACGTTCGGAGCGCCTCCAGCTCCGCCCCCCTCCAGTCACAGGGCTTATAGGCAGAGCAGAAGGGAAATTGCCTTGCTGGTGATCAGTGCTCTGCCTGTGAAACCGGCCCCTGGCGACTGGATTGTGTTTCCTCTTGAGTGCTACTACAGTGAGAGAGTGTGTGTGTGCGTGAGTGAGTGCGTGAACGGGAGCAAGTGAGAGCGCGCGGACAGCGTGTTTTGGGTAAGTGATTTCCTTCCTTCGTGCACCGCGGTGACCCTGAGGCTTCTTGTACGGCTGACCTTCCCTCTCCTTATCCCCCTGCCCAGGCCTCTCACCCCCGTACCTCCACCTCCATTTCCCTGGTGTCCCCCATAACCCTGGCCCCCCGAGAGAGTGGGAATCGGGGAGCGGTTCAAGGCTTGCGCTCCTCCCAGATACCCAGTGATGATATAGGCTGGGGATCCTTGGATTCTAAGGCCCTATTCTATCCTGAGGGTAGTCCTCCAGGCACTGCCTTGCAAAAATACGCTCCCGGGAGTGAAAGGTCTGGGTGTCGCTCTTCCCCTACTCTTCCCCTGTCTCCCTGTGAGGGCTGTCCCCCACTTGCAGGGCCGTGTGAGGTACCCCTAACCTCACAGTATCACCAGCTTAAAAATATGGAGCAGTTACAGGCCGACGTCCAAGAACTTAGCCGTGCCGTCCAGGCAATAGCCATGGAAGTCAGGGATATCAAGGACAACCAGCAGCATGCTGCTGCTGGGGCAGCGGCCATCGTGCCAGGGTTACCAGCCCCGCCAGCACCAGCACCAGCCGTACCCCTACCCGGTGCAATTTCCGCCAGGGAACCTAAGGGGCCAAAAATTGCTACATTTACAGGGGACCGGCATACGTTTGCCGGGTTTATCGCTTTATGTAACTTGACCTTCTCCATCCAATCCCTTACTTATAACACTGACAGGAGAAAGATGGCGTTTATCATTGGGCTGTTAGAAGGCATGGCATTAGATTGGGCCACGCCCTTGCTGACAAAAAATAGCCCCCTGCTTCAGGACTACGAAGGATTTCTCCAAGAACTCGCCTTCCTTTTTGATGACCCCCATCGGGTGCAGGAGGCCGAAGCCGCCATCATGGGACTGAAGCAGGGAAAGGGGCCAGTAGTAGATTATGTGGCAAGGTTTCAACAACTGGCAGTGGAATTGAACTGGTCAGACCATGTGCTCCGTGTCCTGTTTCGCAAGGGGTTAAGTGAGGAACTGAAAGACCAGCTAGCCCTGGTAGCGCCACCGGTGACATGGGGGGCCCTAGTAAATTTGACGGTCCAAATAGATCAGCGATTGGCGGAAAGCAAGAGAGAACGAAGACAGGAACCTTATCGTGGGGCAGTGCCGAGAATGGGACCAGTAGCTGCCCCAAAGGCAGAAATGGCTAAGGGGGACGAAGTAGAGCCTATGCAAGTGCGGGCATCTAGGGGACCACTCACCCCCTCCGAACGAGAAAGTCATCGCGTCCTCCGCCAGTGTTATTATTGTGGAGACCCCTCCCACTTCGCACGCAACCGTCCGGCCTTGGCCGGTTCCCAACGGACCATGGGAAACACTCGGCCTTGAGAACGGTGGGGGGAACCCTGGAGGCCAGCCCACAACACCCCCCCCGGGTTGCTCCCCTTTCCACCCCCATGCAGGGCCCACTCCCGTCCCACCTCAAGATCCCGGTTTGTTAACTAAGGGACAGCAGGGCAGCCGATCGTGTGGGCCATGGTGGATTCTGGAGCCTCCGGAAATTTTATGGATTTGGCCCGGGGGCAGGAATGGGACGTACCAAAACAACCTCGCGTACCACCGGAACCCGTCCACTCTATCAATGGATCCTTGTTGGTGTCTGGCCCTATCATCTTTCAAACCCAGCCGCTTACGGTAGCCTATGGGAACCCTGTGGAGCAATTAACCTTTGATCTAGTGGCCACACCTCTGTTCCCGGTGGTCCTAGGACTACCCTGGTTGTACCGCCATAATCCACAAATTGATTGGAAACAACGCACCTTATTCATAACGGCCCCCCAGTGTTCTCGTTCCTGTCTAGTCCCTCCCCCAGGCCCGGTTACCCCCATGAGGAAGATCGCCATGACGAGCTGCAGCCCAGGGATTCCTGCCCCTTACCGGGATCTCCAGGAAGTATTTGACAAAAGGGAAGCGGAGACACTGCCACCCCACAGACCATATGACTGTCCCATTGATCTTGTTCCTGGGGCGGAACCCCCTTATGGACGATTGTACGCCCTTTCCAAACCTGAGTTACAAACCCTGAAACAATATATTGAGGACAACCTTCGCAATGGCTTCATTCGGCATTCCTCCTCGCCCGCCGGGGCCCCCTTATTTTTTGTGCCAAAGAAGGATGGGGGATTACAGCCCTGTATTGACTATCGGGGGCTAAATGCCCTCACCATTAAGAATCGCTACCCCCTCCCCTTGATCCCAGAGCTCCTCGACCGCCTTCAGGGCGCTACAGTTTTTACAAAGCTTGACCTTCGCGGAGCCTACAACCTCTTGCGGGTCCGTAAAGGGGATGAGTGGAAGACGGCGTTCCATACACGGTATGGGCATTACGAATACCGCGTTATGCCCTTTGGATTAGCCAATGCACCGGCAACATTCCAACACTTAATCAACGATGTACTTCGCGACATGTTGGACAAATTAATCATCGCATATCTGGATGACATTCTGATATTTTCCACCTCGCCCGAGGAATACAGACATGTCCGAGCAGTTTTAGGTCGGTTGCTACACCACCGGCTATTTTGTAAACTAGAAAAATGTGTGTTTCATCAAGAGACAGTCCACTTTCTAGGATTTGTTATCTCTCCCCAAGGTATCGAGATGGACCCCGCGAAAATCGTCGCTATTGTTAAGTGGCTTCCCACTCCTTCGGTGAAAGCCCTTCAACGATTTTTAGGCACAACGAACTATTATCACAGTACATTCCAAACTATGCCAAACTGACAGAACCTCTTACGCGCCTTCTCAAAAAGGGGATGCTTTTCAACTGGACTCCCCAGCAACAGGCTTCCTTTGTTCAGTTAAAGGAGACCTTTACACAGGGTCCTATCTTACAATACCCAAATTTTGTGCAGCCGTTTACCATAGAAACTGACGCCTCTAGCGTAGCGCTAGGGGCCGCCCTCCTCTAGGTAGGAGCTCACGACCCCCGGCCGATGCCCTGTGCTTACTACTCCCAACAACTCTCCAGCGCAGAAAAGAATTATACTATCTTTGACCGCGAGCTACTCACAATCAAGGAAGCCTTCGCCACATTATCTGTAGGGGGCGGTACATCCCGTCACAGTTCTCACAGATCATCGTAACCTAACGTACTTACAGACGGCTCGCGTTGCTAACGCCCGTCATGGATGGTGGGCATTGTTTTTTGCCCGTTTCAACTTCTGCATTGTATACCGACCAGGCCATCAGAATCTATTGGCAGATGCTCTTTCAAGATGCACCGAGGAAGGCGAGCCTCCGGAGAACCGCGGAGACCACCTATTGCACCAGAAAGTGTTCACTGCAACGTTACCCTCCTTGAATCAACTTGAAAAAGCATCCTCTGGGCAAGATATGATGGGTCCCAACATCACACCAGATGCCAACACCGGGTTATACTATTACCAAGACAGAATTGTTGTCCCCCCGTCCGCAAGAGCAGCGGTCTTATGGGGACATCATGACACCCCCCTTGCGGGGCATCCCGGGAACCAACGAACCCGTCACCTACTAGAGCAACATTTCTGGTGGCCCACTCTAAAGAACGATGTCGCTCAATATGTCTCTGCTTGCGACATATGCGCCCGCACCAAGGTGCCTCGCCAGCGACCCCAGGGCCTGCTCCAACTTATGCCACCACCCAAGGGGCCGTGGCAAAGAGTAGGGATAGACTTTATTGTTGACCTTCCCCTGTCGCAAGGATGTACGGTCATCCTCGTCGTCGTTGATCATTTTACGAAAATGGGCCATTTTATTGCCTGTCCTAAGCTCCCCACGGTCGTACAAACGGCGAACCTTTTCCTGCAGCAAATTATACGACTTCACGGACTCCCCCAGGAAATTATTACCGATCGGGGAACCCAGTTTACGTCACGGTTTTGGAAGGGATTATTGGCCAGCCTGCAAGTAAAAGGGAATTTAACATCCGCTTACCACCCCCAAGCCAATGGGCAGGTGGAAAGGACCAATCAAACGTTGGAACAATATTTACGTTGTTATTCAGACTACTTGCAGGACGATTGGTGCACCCTCCTCCCATTAGCAGAATTTGTATACAATAATACTCTCCACGCTTCTATAGGAACCTCACCCTTCCATGTCACCTACGGTTATCATCCCCGTATTTGTTTACCAGAAATAGCCCCGCTAACGCTCCCGGCCGCAGGAGCCTTGATTCAACGAATTAAACAAGCCCAAACCACAGCAGCTACTACCCTTCAACAGGCACGACAACGGTACCAACACCAGGCTAATGCCCATCGGTGTGCAGGCCCAAATTACCTACCCGACGACTGGGTATGGGTCGACCGCCAACATTACACTTCACAACGACCCTCCGCCAAGCTCGAGCACCGTTACATAGGGCCCTTCCGAATCCTTCGCAAGGTGAACGTTACGTACCGGGTCCAATTACCGCGGCGCTCCCGAATTCATCCGTCCTTCCATGTATCCGTCCTCAAACCGGCAACGGCGCCTCGGGCCCAAGTTCAGGCGATGCTGCTCCCAAAAGACACCCCCCAGAATATGAGATCCAGCGAATTTAGGACTCCCGCCAAGTCCATGGTCAGCTATATTATTTGATCGACTGGAAAGGGTATGGTCCGGCGGATCGATCCTGGGAACAGGCAAAGGTTGTCAATGCGCCTCGGCTGACGTGCCTCTTTCATGTCAAATATCCATTGAAGCCCCGTCCTACGGGGACATGTCGCCCTTGGAGGGGGGGTGCTGTCAGACTCCGTCTGCAGGGGCTACGGGGGCAGCATCCATGGCATCCCTGGGACCCCTACCGGCAAGAACCCCCAGGACTCACCCCATGTCCAAGCCCCGATCCAGCCCAGCCGCAGTGGCACCAGAGTCGCCTCCCAGCAGCGCAGAGCAAACAGAAATCCGCCATACACGGCGGGGACAAGCCACGCCCCCAGCAGCCTCGGCGAAACCCGGAAGTGGAGCTTCCCCCGCGCCCGCAGCTGCTGCGCCTCAATCATCCTCGCTGGGTGGGCGGCGACGTTCGGAGCGCCTCCGGCTCCACCCCCCTCCGGTCACAGGGCTTATAGGCAGAGCAGAAGGAAACTTGCCTTGCTGGTGATCAGTGCTCTGCCTGTGAAACCGGCCCCTGGCGACTGGATTGTGTTTCCTCTTGAGTGCTACTACAGTGAGAGAGTGTGTGTGTGCGTGAGTGAGTGCGTGAACGGGAGCAAGTGAGAGCGAGCGGACAGCGTGTTTTGGGTAAGTGATTTCCTTCCTTCGTGCACCGCGGTGACCCTGAGGCTTCTTGTACGGCTGACCTTCCCTCTCCTTATCCCCCTGCCCAGGCCTCTCACCCCCGTACCTCCACCTCCATTTCCCTGGTGTCCCCCATAACCCTGGCCCCCCGAGAGAGTGGGAATCAGGGAGCGGTTCAAGGCTTGCGCTCCTCCCAGATACCCAGTAATGATATAGGCTGGGGATCCTTGGATTCTAAGGCCCTAATCTATCCTGAGGGTAGTCCTCCAGGCACTGCCTTGCAACAATACGCTCCCGGGAGTGAAAGGTCTGGGTGTCCCTCTTCCCCTATCTCCCTGTGAGGGCTGTCCCCTCCTTGCAGGGCCGTGTGAGGTACCCCTAACCTCACACCAAATAAAAAAGTTTGGCACTGCTTCCAGAAGATGCCCAGGCTTGGGTTCAAATGAACATCCTAGGGGAAGGGAGTTCTACAAAATGGGGGCAGCAATTGTGAACGTCCTCCTGCGCACCCCTGCCCCACAGACAAGGGTAACAGGCAGAACCTGCAGAAAGGTGCCCCTAGCCACCAATAGGGGCTGCAAAGGGGCATGGTAGGATAGGCGGTCTTTCAGATATGTGAGACCCAGACTATTTAGGACTTTAAAGGTCAAAACCAGCATCTTGAATTGTGCCCAGAAAGCTATAGGCAGCCAGTGTACGAGTGTAGACTTCAGAGCACCAGCGTGAAAGGAGCTGAGCCACCGCATTCTGCACAAGCTGCAGCTTCCAAACAGGCATCGGGGCAACCCCTCAATTAATTAATTGAGGTCTAATTAATGTCATTTTCAGATGAAAGGTTTATTTTTTATTAAATCAATAAAGGAAACCCATATTTGAGAAACTCCATTTTACTCAACAAGAAATAGTAGTGGTCAGTCTCCAACATGGTAGTACATTAACTGAAATGGAAAATTTGGTTCACTTACCTAGTGAATGATTGACGGCTGAGCCTAGGGGAGGAGCGAACCCCAGCTTGACCACACACAACTGAACAAGCTTAATGGCATAATAAACATTAAGCAATTCTCAACTATAACAAGACCCATAGGTCTGCCTAAGAACGAACTGTATAGGCAAGACAAAAGGAACAAACGGAAGTACAAGAACAAAATAGGTTGCTAGCGGTACCTAAGCTGAGGGTGACCCTGAGGTTTCCGAAGAAGAGAAAAAACAACCCATTGTCCCCGTAGATCTGAGAAGAGGCTGCAGAATCAAGGGAGGGTCAGACTGCCTGGGTCACCGCCTAGGGAACCTCTCCAATGCCGCTGCCCCTGACGGGGGGAGCATCACTCACCTCACGAGAGGCAGAGCTGTGGCGCCGGTGGGAATGTCTCCTGAGCCTGGGAAACCAGCTTGCACTATTCCTAAAATGGTTCCTGTGGCCTGCGTGGCCAGAACCCCGAGAACAGCACCAGCACTGCAGTGAGCCTCTAACGCCACTGACAGCCCTCCCTGTATCAGCAACTGACCCTGTGTCAGGGACGGCTCCTGAGCTTGAAGTGGCGGTGCTGGCTCTGGCTGCAGAAGCTCCAAGAGGAGGAGCTCAAACACGAGGAGCTAGACCTGCTCCTCCGGTGAGAATCTCCCCTCTTTGGGGAGACACTGCTTCAGGGGAGACTCACCTCCTCTGCTGCATCCGCTGGGCACTGTGCCCTCTGGCCCAATGGACTGGGACCAGAGGCAGGGGCTGGGGAGCCAGTCGTGCTCCCCAATGGGGCTGGGGCAGGATTCTGGCACTCCTGGGAAGAGGAGCTAGTCCCCTCCCCTGACTAGTCTCTTCTAATTGAGAGCAGTCCAGAACCCTCGGGGGGGGCACTCCTGGAGCCTCTCTTCTGGACATGGTGAGGAGGTACTGGCACCCGGCCCTGCCTCGACCCACATGCTACCCTCCCTGTAAGCGGGGGGTGGTCTGAGGGGAGGAAACCTGCTCCTCAGGCCTGACAGAAAAAAACCTCTCTAATGGAGTCTGGGGGAACAAGAGATTTCCCCTCCCCCCCTTCAATTCTGTCTAGCACCGGGGACCCTGCTCACCCTATTCCTGCTGGAGGCAGGAACTGGGTGGTCGAGCTGAGGTTAGCTCCTCTCCTTGGCTCAGCCGTCAATCATCTTTATATCCTGCCTCACTCTCAAGTGGAAGTGGAGGAGCTAACCCAGTCAGGACTGCCTGCCTCCCCAGGAGAGGGAGAGTGGCTATCACTTTGCAGTGGCAGTGCTATGGATCGTAACGCACACAGCTTCTGTGCTGCACGGCCAGAGTCAACTACTATAAGGAGCAATCTGCCACTTCACTTTAATTGGTTCTTATGCTTAACCTTCAAAACTGCTTAGTTACAAGCTGCTGCAATGGTGAAGGAGAAATAAATCCCAATATAGGTAATTACATAAAGCACTTTAAGGATGAGGAACTCTGGAGGAGTGCCAAGCATTCTTTTTAAACTTGTTCAAGAGTAATTTTGCTCCTTTTCTTCCCACATGAGAAGTGTCTTATCACTTAACAAAGGGAACAGTAGGGCTGAACTGAAATTTCAGACCGGACTTCTTTTGACCAATCGGGCCATTTTGATCAATTGGGTGAAACGTGGACCGGAATATGGTACAATCCACAGAGAGAGGGGGGCTACTTTTCATCAAACTGACCATTATCCATTTGACAGGTCATGTGACTGGAAGTCCCGCCTTCTGAGGGCATGACAGACGTGACGTAGGCGGAAGCGGAAATGATGTAGTTTGTGGGTCGGAAGTGATGTAGAAGTGGATTATGCTTCTGGGTCAAGGGTTGGGGGTGGAAGACGGGGGACCTCCAAGAAGGCACCCCCGTCAGACTGCAGGGATTGCCCTGAGGCGTGGAAGGTGAGGCGGTCCCCAAGGTATGAGGGGCCCAGACCGTATAGGGCTTTATAGATCAACACCAGCACCTTGAATCTGGCTTGGTACGCTATAGGCAGCCAGTACAGAGTGCAGAGCACAGGTGTTATATGCTCCCGCGTCCCTGTAAGGAGACGGGCTGCCGCATTCTGCAGCAGCTGCAGCTTCCGAACCAGAACCAAGGGAAGCCCCACACAGAGCGCGTTGCAGTAGTATAGCCTCAAGGTGATGAAGGCGTGAATAAGTGTGGCCAGGTCGGGCCCGGAAATGTATGGGCGCAGCCTCCGTACCAGATACAGCTGGCGAAAGACGGCTTTAGCCATCGCCTCCACCTGCTGATCCAGACGGAGGCCCGGATCCAAAACCACCCCCAGACTCTGAGCCTGTTGGGCTACGGGAGGGCAGACACCCCCACCACCAGACGGGTCGGCACCTCCCTCGCCCTACCCACCACCATCACCTCCGTCTTATCAGGATTGACCTTCAGTCTGCTCTGCTGCATCCAAACAGCCACAACCTCCAAACATTGGGAAAGCAATGAGACAGCAGGGCCTGAATCGGTCGAAAACGAGAGGTACAGCTGAGTATCATCAGCATATTGGTGACATGCTGTCTGTGCCATGTTGAAATGGCATCAAGAAACAGCTGCTGCCAATGGCCCCTAGGCCTATATGCTGTCTGTGCCAAGGGTTCTGTACCCTGGCAACCCACTGTCTGCTGCTGCTGCCCATGGCCCCAGGCCTATAGGCTGTCTGTGTCAAGGGTTCAGTACCTTGGTAACCCACTGTCTGCTGGTGCCAATGGCCCCCAGGCCTATATGCTGTCTGTGCCAAGGGTTCTGTACCCTGGCAACCCACTGTCTGCTGCTGCTAGTGCCAATGGCCCCCAGGCCTATATGTTGTCTGTGCCAGCCAAGGGGTCTGTACCTTGTCCACTGACTTTCTGGGGGTGGCACTGGCGATTCCGACCTCCGACTCATTGCCCTGCGTGGCGTGACACCTGTACTGGGGCTGGCATCCGATTCCTCTCTGAAACAGGAACACATAAACAACACCTAAGTAATATCATGCATTTATGATGATGCCTCTAGTCCTCCCTCCTTGGGGTGCTAGGGATGGCAACGGGAGATGGTGACC
>QEPC01008071.1:1707728-1740209 GCA_003113815.1 Sphenodon punctatus
ACAACATTTAAAACCATATAAAACCCAATAAAAAAACCATATAAAAAACAACAAACACACCCATAACAACATTTAAAACTCAATAAAAAACAAAAAAAACATATAAAACCCAATAAAAAACCATATAAAAAACAACAAAAACACCCATAACAACATTTCCCGAACGGCCGAACCCGGCGAACTAACCTAACGGCCGAACCGAACGCAGCCGAACCGAACGTGCGAATCGAACGCAGCCGAACCGAACGGCCAAACCCGAACCGCGATCTGTTCACCCATCCCTACTTTTTTTTCACATGCTTTAGGAAAATAGAAAATAGCAGCTATTATTTAACCCATACTCACAAAAAATGCCCCTTTTGGATTTTCACAAAAGGACAAAAAAGTCAAGTATGCTATGGGGTCTTAAAACATCTAGACCAGACATGTCTCAGAAGTCTCCGTGCTTTTGATGCCCTAATGCAGCCACCCTGATTAGGTTAACTCTCACACTGAAAGAGGCATTTTTCTAAAAACTGACTTTCAAGACCCAGCCTCTGACTGAGAAACACCTACCAGCCAACTGGCTCATGGTAACATTCTCTAATAAAATTAATCTCTCCACCATTTTACCCATACTTTTCCAGGTCAAAAACCATAAGAGCACAAACGCAGTCTTAAACAAATACCACACATAGCTATGTTGCAGAATGCATTATTTTCTTGCGAAACCCCTTTTTTTTTTTAAAAAAGAGACTTATACCCCCTCTTTTTAATCATGGTCTATATAAATTCTAAGATGCATTTATCCCCTGGCTTAATGATGGATTCTAACACAGATTCAGGCTCAGAACTAGAATCAACTTTACAGAACAGCAATAGAGTTAGATTGAAAGTATCATGGGTTAAACATAAACATTGTAAAGCATAGACCAGCATCATTTGAATGTGAAATACGGTTTGTAAGCATAGATTATCACAAATGAATTTAAGTTTTCTGTCTCTGTCCTCAGAGTCCAAGTCACACAATCGTGGGCCCTTTGGCCTGGCGTGTCAAGAATACAAGCCTCACAATCAAAATTTAGTTTCTCCTTCAAACAGTGGGGTAAAATCCCATAGACTGATGCTCTCACTATCGCTCTCATGGCAGATTTTCATCTTGAAGGGGGATATAATCCTCTTCACAGATTTTCAATCCTAGCTGTTTCTGCAGACTGATATGTAGCTCTTGGTTTTCCTCTTTCCTCTCAGGACAGAAACACTCGGAGCGAACCACTTCATTTTCGGTAGATTCTGCTGGACTTTCAAACAAATCCTAGAACAAGATTTAAAAGCCATAATGAGTTAACAGTCTTTTTATAAGGCAATGTTTTGTGATACTCAGAAGTCTTTTTAAAGCAGTCTAAAACAAATCTTTCTTACCTGTGAATTTTGAACGAGGACTGTTGAGCTGAGCGGGGCCATACCGTCTTCTACCACCTCAGTGGGGCTTGGCAACCCCATCTGGGTTTCTCCATCAAGATTAGGCGTGCTAAAAAGAACCTTGGCCACAGGCCCGCTCTCGCCATCTTCCTCCTCCAAACTGGAAATGTAACGTTTTTGGTATAAACATCTCACTACAGCAGGGGGACAAGTAAGCAGCATAGATTTCGCTGGGGTCACAGTGCTAGAGAATACCATTTTAAATTTTAATTTTCCATGTAAACAGATATGATCGGTTCCCTGCTGTGTCAGAAAATGGCGGCCCCCCATCTAAACCTTTACTGATTGGTTCACCTCAGGCAGCTGAGTTGTTTGAAACCACACATGACCCCCCCTTCGACCAATTCGACCTACCCCACCACGATCTGCCATCCCATTGGTCCTTTTTTTTTCTTCCAAAACAGGGTGGGCTAGAATGATGAAAACTTCACCCATTGGTCCAGCTCAGTCAGCTGAGCGGTTTGGGGTCAGATGACCAAGAGCAATATGACCCTTTGTTAAGTGATAAGACCAACCCTTGACCCAGAAGCATTACCCACTTCTACATCACTTCTGGCCCACGAACTACGTCATTTCCGCTTCCGCCTACGTCATTTCCACCATGCCGCCAGAAGGTGGGACTTCCGGTCACATGACATGTCAAACGGATAACGATCAGTTTGATAAAAAGTAGCCCCCCCTCTCTCTGTGGATTGTACCATATTCTGGTCCACATTTCGCCCAATTGATCAAAATGGCCAGATTGGTCAAAAGCAGTCCAGTCTGAAATTTCAGTTCCGCCCTACTGTTCCCTTCGTTAATTTATTTTATTTATTTATTTAATAGATTTATACCCCGCCCCTCCTGCAAAGCAGCCCGGGGCAGCTTCCAGCATATAAAATACAATAAAAACAATTTAAAACATTTATAACAATAATAAAATATTAAAACAGGGCTAATATCATAAATAATAAATAACAAATCAAGATAAGGTGGGGGAGCTAAAAAACCCTCACCCTACCCTCCCACCCTCCCCAAAGGTCTGGGTGAACAGCCAGGTTTTGCAACTTCGCTGGAATGTCAACAGGTTAGGGGCCAGGCGAGCTTCCTCCGGAAGTGATAAGACCAACCCTTGACCCACAAGCAGATCCACCAATCACGTGTAAGGACCTTCCAAGGTTAGGGAGGGGGTGGAACCAAAGGTTCCACCCCCAACCCTTGACCCGGAACCATTACCCACTTCTACGTCACTTCTGACTCACGAACCACGTCATTTCTGCTTCCGCCTGCGTCATTTTTGCTTCCGCCTATGTCACTGCCATCACACCCCTCCCAGAAGGAGGGACTTCCGTTCACATGACCTGTCAAACTGATAACGATCAGTTTGATGAAAAGTAGCCCCCTTCTCTCTATCCACCTTTCACCAAAATGACTGGAATCATTTGGCCTCCTACTGTACATGCACAACACAGCAGTAGAGTGTATTAGTGACAGCAGATTTTTACAATGTATTATTGGAGACACTGCCTGTACCTGAACATGGATGGTAAACAGCAGCACTTCTTTCCTCCACACAAATCCCTTATTTGGGAAAATATCATTTTTGAGTCAAATGGCTGGATGGGATTCTGGACCACTCCCACGGCCAGTTCCCAGTTCTGTGCAACTACAAGTAAGTCAGCCACTTCATTAGACTGTTGATTCTTTTAGTATTTTGCGTGTATGTCCTTGAGGGTAGGAACTGTCCATTAATACGTGGTTGCTCAGGGCTTGGCATAATGGAGCACCTATCTCAGTTGAGGCCTTCAGGTGCTACTCTAATACAAACAGTAAAAACAGCTTCTCCTGGCATGGTATCTAGAGCATAAAAAACAATTTTCCCGAGAAGCAGAACTACATCTAGAAACTGGTGACCTGGAGTCTGGTTTGGCTGGCTGATTCCAAACAGCAGGAGAAATTCACTGGCATTAATACACAATAGAGACAGATTAGATAGATAAGGCCACCCCCGCAAGAGCAATTATCTTTTTCTCAAGTGTGAAAATCATGATTACGATTCTAAGTGACCAAGATCTTAGAATTATATATGAAACAGAAAAGAAAAAAAAACAGATACAAATTCTGAGCCCTCTATGGAGAGATTGCTATATTTGTGCCGTGGTTGTTTCATACTAAAGGCACATGATGTTTCATATGGGAAACTCAAATAAAGGGTGTAAATCTGGCCAGACAATTGGTTACTTTAATAATAAATGTAAAGAGGTTGTGCTTTTCTTTTTTTTAAAAAAAGAGCCCCACAGCAGAGCACAGTTTAAACTTCAAACATGGATGATTAGATTATTGTTGCTAGTAGAAGGTGCCAAATTGAAAGCTCTAAAGCCTGAAATGTCTTGTTCTGTCACAGAAAATGAACAGCACAGGTAGCAGCAGCACAAACGTCCAGCACCCTGTTCCCCGCGTGCTTTGCCCTGACCTAGAGCACCTGGGCCTGGTTCTCCATTGATCTGTCTCTTGTATTGTGGTTTACACCATTTCCACCCAGGCAATGCAAGATGTCAGCAGAGCAGTGTGGGTTCAGCCTCATGCACGCGCTTTGGAAATGAAGGTTACTTGTTACTCTGCTTTTTGTTGGTTATCATAAAGGTGTACAACCACATAGTCATGCATTGCTTACTAATATGGCTTTAACAACACATTCTCCTAATTTAACAGTAGCAAAAACCCTGATCTTCCATTGAAAAAAGTCTGACACAAATGAAGGAGCTTTGTTTATCGCTGTGCAATTGGTTCAGTTGACTGGCCAGTGTATAACCCCGAGGGTTTAACTTCTATATATCGTGATATCTTTAATGTAATGTTGGTCATCCACCAAATACCATGCAATTGATGACTGATGACTAACCTGTTCAAAGAAAAATCCATCCTTTTGCTAGTGCTGGACTTAGAGGAGAGGTGTGAGCTGCAGCAATTATTGGAGTAAGTACTGGTGCCAGACTCACCTCCACAGCTTTTCCCCACTGCCAGAATAACCCAACACAACTTGCTCTGCTCAGACTGGATCATAATGTCTGAGATTTTTCCACTTGCATTCACAGGTCTCAAAAACACAGGATATGGGTGAGATCTGGCCTCTGTAGAGAATTTCTTTTGAAAAGACACTGATTCTGCATAACCTTAATTACTAATAGATTCATTAAATAAGTACAGGATCAATGACAGTCGTACAAGATAGGAATGCAACTGTATAGATTTTCACTGTATTAAGTCCAGAGTGTTTCACAATTAAAATTAAACTCCAGATTGCTATTCCAGCACGGCAATTGCTTCTTAAAACCAAAACAAAGCAGCACTGCAATTCCATCTATATAACATACGTTTTGAGAAGAGTGTTGGTCGGCAGAGGTTTCTACATCAGCACACCCCCAGACAATTTGGGGCAGGTTTCTGCCAACTAACACTCTGTGTACTGATTAAACTTTTGGGAACCTTCATCCACTAAGCTAGACAGGTAATCAATATAGGGTTGTGATCAGCGCCTCTTTAACAAAGGAGAAAAATTTAGTGTTGTGACATTTTGAGGGAAATAGGTCTCCCACATGAACAAGAGCTGAGTTTTATAGTGAAACAAAGAAACAACTGAACATCAGTATTCCTAGGAATGCTCATGACCTGAGGCTGGGAAGATGTTGGCAGTGTTTTGCTTGACTTCTGTTTTAATCTGATCTTCTGTGAGCCAATGACCTACATTTGTAGTGGTGTTTTTTTAAAGAAGCTCTAGTGTCTTTGGGTACCTAATTTGCAGAGGGCAGGTGCTCAGCAACTTCCAAAATGTCAGTCCTGTTAAGGCACTGCACTCTGACATCCCAAAATAAAGGCACCTGGAATCTCTGCCTAGTTTTGAAAATATAGGACCATTACTATCTACTACAAATTAGAATTCATTTATTTTTTAAAAAGGGACAGAAATGACCACAGCTTGACCTTCTTGTCTGCCTCTTAGATGACTAACTAACTAGAGTGACGGAGGCAGAATAAATCCTGGCTGTGCCCACAATGAGGGTAGAGAGCTTTTCCATTTCATCTAAATAAGTAAATAAGAGATGTTTTCAATGAAAGATGTCTTTGCCACCCATGGGCATGCTCAAACTGTCCCATATGCTCTTTCCTCACCTTCAGTTTAGATGCTGTGGAGTGTCCAACTACACGGACTGGTTTGAAGTGTACAATACGACACGGGTGCCAGATTCTTGCTGCTTGGAATTCAGTGAGAACTGCGGCCTCCACTCCCCAGGGACCTGGTGGAAAGCTGTGAGTAACTGTCAGCAGCTAGAAAACTTGAACCTAATCTGTGCTGTGACTCGGTTGTCAAAAACTTCAGCAGGGCTAGGAAAGAACTGTCTTGTGACATGAAGGGAAACCAGCATCTCAAGGAATTTTTCCAGTGCCCTGAAGCTTCACTTCTCTCTTCCCTGACAACCTCCTTTACATCCAGGAGCTGCAGACTAGCAAGGAAAGGAACAGTGAATCGTGGTGTAAATGCTGTTCCTTGAAATGGGTAGCAGAGGTTTGAGGAAGTGATTCCTAAATGGGGAAGTATTGTTAGTGGCGAGACGTGAAAAGGAAGCACTGTTATTGAGGGGCATTGAGTGTGTTGTCCGGTAGCTTCCTTCAGGGAAGTATAACCTCGAAGGTTGGTTGTAGTTAAAAGAGACAGTTGTAGGGAACCTTTCTAATAGCAGAGATTGAGGTCGAGGGCAAAAAATTTAACTCTCCCACTCTTCAGCTACAAGTATGTTGAAATGAAAATCACTTTTCCACTATGTCCTTGACAGTCTTATTGTGTATCTGGCCAACAAGAGTGGAGACGCTTTAATAAAGTGCATCTAGAGCTCTTAAAAACCTACGATTACTTACTGTTGATCATTTTCCTGGTATAAGATTTAAACTGGGAAGAAACCAATAGAGTGTTGCCTTCAAAGCAAGTCTACTTTTCCTAGTACAACATAGTGTGAATAAAATTTGGAGCAAGGCACTCCAAATGGGTTGTCATAGCAAAACCTTCCATCAACTTCTTTATAATCTTTATTTTTTTATATAGCACCTCCCTGCCATGCTACTCAGAGCGCTTAACATATAACACAACTTTTAATCCTCACAACAACCCTGTGAGGTAGGTTAGACTGAGATAATATTGTGACTGGCCCAAGGTCACCCACTGAGTGTCTAAGGAAAGACTTGACCTGGGGGGGTTCCCCTGGTTCCAGTACTGCACATGTAGTCATTACACCACACTGGCCCTCTCAGTAATAGCTTGGTAATTTCTTGATAAAACTTAGTAATTTTCTCTTTTTTCTCAGTTCAGGGAAATAGACTAGTGTGGAATTTAAAAGTACTGCTATTTGGGCTCAGACTGGCTAAGAGTGCCAGAAATCAAACCCTTCTCTCTTTGAATACTAGGGTTGTCTTTCTCAGGGCAACAGTCATCTATATGGGGTTTGGATGCACACATCCTTCTTTGTCATTACAACCAATGTTAAACTGCAGTCCTCCACACTATTAATATAGAGAGTGTATATATTCATAGCCTCATTTCTAGTTATGCCTCTAGATTCCCAGCACACTGTAAGCTTATACTGGTGGTCAGGGGCCCCTGTTCACTGCATTTTCCCATAGCATTTCCCCACAAAATCACAGTAAACTTGGTTTCCTGTGTGTGACTAATCCGATACTCTCTCCTTTCTAGCCTTGTTATGAGGCAGTGAAAATATGGCTCCAGGAAAACCTGCTAGCGGTGGGAATCTTTGGACTGTGCACAGCTTTGGTTCAGGTACAGTTTTATTCTCTTTTCATATTGCTTGAGCGAATTGCTCTTGGATTATTACTTATGGAAGCCGAATTTGGTGCCCAAGTTATTTCCTCTCAAGATGCTCAAGACTATTTTTTTTCAAGTTTAGATTTTTATTTCTTATTAAATTTCCCTATTGAGTCAGGTTTGTAATATAACTAAGAAGCCACAGTGGAAATTATCATAATAAAAGTCATGTACAGTCTGCACATCCATGAAAATTATATATACATGTACTCACTTTCCTTATTCCAATACACTGCCAAGTGATTAGTATATCAGTTATGTGTCCTCTGAATATTAAAAAGGTAAACACACTGAAGAATCTCATTTTTCTTATTGTTTATGCTCTGTTTATATTTTTGCATCACTCATCACGGCTAGTAGAACTACACAGGTCTGCTTCATCTTCCAAGTCTCTAACATTAGCGCAATACTGGTGAAGCTAGATTGCAGAAACAGAGGGGAATAGATTGTTGTTGTTGGTTGTTTTTTTAAAAAAAATGCATTTCAGGTAGGTTTTTGATCCTGCAAACTTAGCCATATGCTGAAATCTACTCATATGGGTAGTTATATATCAGAAACAAATGAAGTATGTAATTAAGCCTGTGTTTATTAAGTAGGATCAGCACCTACCTTATAGTATTTCAAGTCTGAAATTGAAGGAAGAGTGGCTGAAAATAAATAAATCCTGCTGTCCTATATCTTAGTCTCCATAAACAATTTCCATCTCCTGCTCTCAGCATGCAAGATGAAAGTATTTTTCCCGCTAATTGCCAGCACTGCAAATTGTAACTTTACAGTAACAGCAAATTAAGCTAGTTTTCTGCTTTGTACAGAACATCACCAGCAAAAACAAGTTTGGAATTGGATCTTAGGTCATGGTTGTGCTGATGAAGCATTAGGCAGAATAGCAAAACTTTTGTCCACATAGACCTACTGCATTCATTATTCAGTTCTCTTCAAAGAACATAATCCGTGCTGGGAATTGCTGTTTAACTAGACTATTGCGGACTTTAAAAATGGCCAAATTAATAATTTTAAAATATTGCAAAGAATTGTTGCATTTAATCCAGGGTAAATCACTGCATCTGAGCCATAGAATAAATAAATCTGAGTTCTTGTTTGATATTTTTCATCTGTTGATCTCAAACTGTGTTACCAAGGAAGATAAGTATTATGAACTAAACTTTATAGATGGGGAAATGGAGGCAAAGAGGAGGGGTACTTACATATGTGATGGCTCTGCCATCATCCTGCCCGGGAGGTGGGGAGGGCTACCGCCTGTTAGGACAGCTCCGGCAGGAACAGACATCCCCATGGCCCTGTCTCTTATACACATCTAGATGTGTATAAGAGACAGGTCTAAGACAACCCCAGTAACGGGCTGTCATGGCAACCCCTGACACTGGACCAGCATGGGGCCAGGAAAAGATGTTCCCATCTGCTTCTGCCCACTCTGGCCCAGCTGGAACTGGAACAAATGTACTGCCGTGACGGGCCCTGCTAGGCCAGAGTCACATTTTTTAACACCCAGGGTGAGAGCACGCCATTGCCAGAGTTGGAAGTACAACCCAGTTCTCTTACTCAAAAGCTCTATCTGCTACATTTCATAGCCTCCTGAGTAGGGCTGACCAAGGGGGAAAAAATTATTGCGAGAAAACTCACAACTTCAAGAACTTCAGCTTCTCAAGAGATCTTGGTCCCAAAACAAATTGTTGAGCGAGAAACTAAAAAAACAATATTAAAAAAATGATTGTGCATGCACAAATGGCTGCCGGACTGTTTTGTGCATGTGTCAAATGGCCAATGCCCTTAACCAAAATGGCAGTGACACTATTGCTGCCATTTTGGTTAAGGGCGGTAAGTATTTGCAGATGTGCACACAGTCCAGCAGCCATTTGCACATGCACAGTGTTTATTTATTATTATTATTAATTATTTTATTTTCTCTCCAATAACTCAGCAAATTAATCCCAGTTCTCAGTTTGTCCGCGACTGGGATTTCAACAGGATTTCTCGCAAATGCGTGTTTTCATTTCAACCCTACTCCTGAGTATTCTCAGTTGTTGGTCAGGAGAGAAGGTGTGCTGTTGATGTGGTTTGCTTTGGTAGTGCAGGGGATGGTCAGTGCTTTCATCCTCATTGAGCACTTCATGAAGCAGCATTTTAAAAAAAGAAAAGAAAGATAGCTATAGTACCTTCAGCGCTGGAGACAAAAATTGCCATTATTGAGAACACTCAGTATAGTAGGGAGACAGATTCATGCATGTCTGTGTAGGGCCGCTACTATAAAGCCAAAAAATCCAGAAAACAAAACAAAAAAAACCCTAAGGTAAAAACTGTGTGTGACAACACAGCCCCCTGCCTGCATTGTTTGTGCTTGCGGCAGCCTCTACACAGTCACACTTACTTCCCTCCCCCCACCCCAACCCCCTGGAGACCGCCTGTCAGCCAGGTGGGCTTGTTAGCCAGCTCCCTCCCTCCCCCCTGGGCCTGCCTGTCAGCTGGGCAGCTGCACTGGCAATTTCCCTCCCACTGGGCCCACCTATCAGCTGGGTGGCCCCACTAACGCGCTCCCTTGTGCTGGGCCGAGAGCACCTCTTGCTCTTGGCACAGGAAAAGCACCACCTCTCAGCTGAGAGGCACATATTGCTCGCTTTCCTCTTGCCTCATTAGCTTCTGCCGCTGTCACAAACAAAAGATGGAACAGGCTGGGTGCGCTAGGCACAACTCTTTGGTGCTGGTGGACCTGGATGTGGGTAAGGCTGTAGGTGAGCCTAACAAACAGGCCACGGACATGTGGGCACCCATTAGCCCAGATTAGGCGGCACAGGTGGCCCACGATCTCAAAAATGCTGTGAGTGATGGCTGTGTGGTGGGTGCATACTAACGTCTGGTGGCCACCTAATGAATGAGCGGGTGAATAAATTAGCAGGCGCAGACTAATATGGGCTAACATCTTGTGTTTTTTTCACTGCTTGGCAATTAACCTGATTTTTGCTTTGTTTCTTTAGATTCTTGGACTGACCTTTGCAATGACCATGTACTGTCAGGTAGTCAAAGCAGACACCTACTGTGCATAAAAAAAATCCTCTCCAGCCACTATGCTTCTCCTCTAATGGACATAGGAGGAATTTCCTTCGTGCTCATCCATCAGATATTTTTTTCTGTGTAAAGTAAACTGTGTATACTCCTCTCTGAAGATCTTGTGAATCATCCTATTTCATTGATGGAGGAAGAAAGGGGAAAAGGAAAAGCCAATGACAATTTGTCACGTGGACAAGAGAAAACAGATTCTCTGTGTAACTAGAACGCCCTAACAGTGTTTGAGGAAATTGCTCCCCCTTGTACCAACCATGGCAAGACCGAAGAGGACTGTTCAAAAGGAGCTTTTCTGCAAGCTGATTGTGTAAACACTTTCAAAGAGATACTGAAGAATGTTTTGTGAATTTCACAAGGCTCCTTCAAGCAAATCATGGAGGTGAAGAGAATCTGCTATTCCTCAGCTCAGAGATAGAGGGTATGGAGTAGCTAGTGTTGGTGAAAGTTTCATTTTACTACAATTTGTCCTTGTCCACAGTTAGTGTCACCACAAGCAGCATGCCTCTGAACTCTCATAGGAAGATTTCATGGTCAGGTGTGGGTCATCTTCAGAAGAGTGTTTTATTTCAAAGCAGTGTTTTTAGTGTCATAATCTCTGAAATCTGATATTAATCGGAGTCTACACACTGAGATATGGCTTGTAAGTAGAAAGGCTTATTGGACAGTAGCTCATCAGTTAATTCAACAATAATGATTGTGTGTGTGTATTATATAATGTACACACATACACACACATTATATATATATAATGTATAGTCATGCACACAGACACACTGTACCATTCTAAAGTGAAGTAACTTAACAGTTAACTTCAGAAGTGTTCTGCCCCCTTTTACATTCCAAGTGAACATATATTGAAAAGGGAATAATGGAATATTATTTCCTGGAGGAGACACTATCATTTATGCCTCTGGGAAACAAGTAATTACTTTCAGTTCTATCACCACTTCAGTAAACAAGTTGTGAGTGGGCTTCTGTCAGTCTGTTCTAGTTTATTTTCTCTCTTTCTTTTTTTTTTTTTTTTTTTTTTTATCATTCCTGTTTCAAGTTAGGCTACAAGAAAACATGATTCATTTCCAACCTTGAAGACCAATAGAGAACTGTCATCTCTCTCTTCATTGAATATAATTTTATTAATGTACTCTGAGATAATTTCATCTGCAGATAGGATGGGGAACACTGTGCATAAGAAGAATCCATTGCATACTGCTTACTTTTATTAGAATTGAAGATGTGTTCATGCTTAGCAATTTTACTTACAGAATGGGTTCCACTAATTCCTAAGCTCAAGGTTCTAATTTACAAGCTTTCTCCACCATGTGCTGTAGCAGAATCTGACCCTTCTGGACTTTGCAGAACAAGAATCTACCCAACCTTTCACAAGAAAATGGAACAGTTATGCAATACCTTTCTCTGTTTTCCCCTGCATTGTCCTAATTGAAATAAATCTGATTAGCAACTTTAAAATGAATTTTCAGTGCATTGCACCAAAACATTTTTATCCAGTAAATTTCTAGGGCGGCACATGGTTCCAATGTAGACTATAGTAGCGTGGTATAAACATGCAGGCTGGAACCATTTGCTTACATAGCATGATCCAGCCTTGTCTTGGTGGTCAGGCTATAGGGCAATATCTCTGGGCTGCCCTTAAGTCTCTGGTATGTTGACAATACACACCCCAGTTGTGCTAACTTGAAGTACTGCATTTTAAACCATGTTTCACTCCTGCTTAACTCTTTGGCTATAGGTAAATCATAAGGTGTTTAAACCAAGTCTTAATGGTTTAAAAGAGCTTATGGGTCACAGAAGGGATCTCAATGGTGACTACTTGTGGCTAGAGAGAATAGGAGCAAGATTGTGATTGTGAATAGGAGCAAGTCAGATGAGTCCCACCTCCCCAGTCTCTGTAGTACCTTTCCCTTGACTGCCTGAAAAGATTAGACCTTCTCCTGCTGGAATCAGTTGGCTGGAAATAGCAGCAGAGTCCATCCAGAGTAACTCCCATGTTGATGGGATCAGAGGATGGCCTTGCCCAACCCGGTTGCAAGGGCATCCAGCAGCTGTGTAGGAAGGAAAAGAAAAGAGATGGTAAACAATGGGTAATTTTAGATGTTACGAGACCACAGTCAACCACAGTGAATCCTCTGTGGTGGCCGTTTTCCCCGTAACATCTATTTGATTTCTGCCAGATGTTCACCACAGTGAACCACTGGTGGGAATCAAATTGACCACGATTCTGGACCTCTGGCCGTCCGAAGGTCCAGAATCGTGGTGGGATCGAGCCCCAACCGTGGTTGGATTGGCCATGATCTGGGATGGGCCGAAGGTAACGTCTGTTACCTTCACCCCGGTTGCATCATGGTCCTGACCATGGGACAGGATCGGGCGCAGTGGCTGGATTGGCCACTGTGCCTGCCTGTCTCCCGGAGGGCAGGCAGCCAGGGGAGCACGGGGGGGCGGGGCTGTGCGGCTGCATGTCGCACCACACAGGCCCGCCCCCTCCCTGATCCCCCTCCAGAATCAGGCCGGCACATCTAAAGGATGGTTGGCTTGATTCCTGACCGGGATCCCGGTTCGTGATTGAGCGTGGCAGGCCTCCGGGCCCGTCACATCTAAAAATACCCAATGTTACTAGAGGCCACTCTTTCTCAACCCTGACTTGATAATTCCAAGGATAACATGCATCAGTCATTTTAGGGATGTGGAATTCATAGGCATACACATGAAATAAATTGGCACTAGTAAATTACATCAAAAGATAAGAATATTTTCTTACCTGCTTTATAGAGATGTTGGCAAAGAGATACAAGTACAGAAGCAGCTAGGGTCAAGGGACTCGTGCGTGAGGCAGAATAAGAGACTTGTGAAAGGTTACACAATTTGGATCAAGAATTGTATCCAGATGTCCCAGTCCAGTGTCCTACCCATTTCCCCGTGGGGGGGAAGGGCAGGCTAGAAGTTCAAATGAATAAATAAACAATCTGAGTAGGGTTACAAAATTATATAGAGAAATAGTTTGTTGTATTATATATTTCCCTATACCATCTTCTCCCTCTGCTCCAGCTTCACACCCCTTTATACCCACAGTAGCGACTGCTAAGTTGCATGTACAATTAGGGCAAGTTCTTGCCGTGGTTCATTACAACAGTTGTACTCACAGGCATTCCTTCTGGCAGCTTTGGGTTTCTGTCTCTGAGAAGAATAATGGAATGATGAATACATTAATAAAACATTGATTCTAAAAAGATAAAAAAGCCAGATGAGTCTATTTGTAGAAGGCCCTGCCATTAAAAATGAACATGCAAGCAGCAGTCCCAATGGCTTGGAGCTGTGTGGCAGAGGCCTTGGTTGTACATTGTACACTGGGTTCTCTATAGGGAGCACAGTCCAAACTACTCAACACAGAACGTTCTGGCCGTGTCCTCGTGAACTTTAGCAAAAGAGCATTTTGTCTTCTCTGGTCAATGTGCCTTCTTCACACCTTGTTGCACTACAGGAAATAGTTCTTGATCAAGTGCAGTGTTATTTGTGTGGGAGCAACAAGATGCTAACAAGGCACTTTTGGCTGGAGCAGGGCCAAGTGCCATTTTGCAAAGGTCCATGAGGCCAGGCATTTAAGCCAAGTCTAGGTTTAGGAATATAGTTAGAAGAGAGAAAGCCACTGGCAGCAAGAATGATCCTTTTGATTGCACTTAAGATGAAGCATTTGTCACATTAGTTTACATTCCCTATAAGAGGAGCTTGTTGGAGAAAATGGCCGGGCAGGACAATGTAATCCAGCACTACACTTTGGAAACCAAAGTAACTGGGGTTGTGAAAGGGGTTAAAAAGCTTTTTCCTGCTTAAACTTGCATCGCTGGTAACATTTATTTAAGCAGGCTCTCCTAGTACAAAGACATTGTAGACCTGGGTGCTAGGGCAGATGCAAACTACTAAATTCAAGTCAGCCTCTATTACAAGGAGCTCTTCTAAGAGATGCCCCCAAAGTAGATGGGGGCTGGGCTGGCTTACTGGTAGTACTAGTGCAATCTGATTTCACATCATTGCCCACCCTCCTTTAGCAATCTACTCCCCGTTTTGTCTTCGATGAAGAAAGCATTGCTCTCCTGGAATGAGCAAATTTCGTTAGTGGTGAGCATACAACAAGCAACACACTTCATAAAGAACAACTCCCCAGTGTGCATTTAACCTAGTTCATCCTAATTGCCCATCAGCATAGAATCATAGAGATGGATGGGAACTCACCCTTTGGTGTAAGAAGTCAACAGCTGCAGCATCCCTGAAAGATGGGTGTCCAGCCTCTTTTTGAAAACCTCCAGCAACAGCGAGCCTACAGCCTTCCCTAGGCAACTTGTTTTATTGCTGAACAGTTTGATAATGGAACATGTTGCCTATGGAGGCCATACTATCTAATCTATCTTCAGAATAGCATGGAAGAAGTCACTGCAACTTCTCTTCTAAGGACGTGTTTTATGACTTTAAATTTTTCTTTCAAAAAGTTTTTACCAAACAAAGGGCTTCTTAAAAAATTAAATTCTGATCACGCACAAAGCCAAGGACTTGGGAGTTCAAGCTTACAATCTGTCCCTAATTTACAAGTGTGGGTCCTATGTGCTAATGGTCATGGTTGATGGCCTAAGGGCTATATTTAAAACCTACTGGACTCGACAGAACCAGAATTTGGTTCTCAACCTACTAAATTTTGGGGCTTTATATTGTCAACTATTAAACATATATTTCATAGAATGTGTACTTATACTGTATGGCAGCTGTCAATAGTAACCGTGTTTTACTGCCTGTGCAAGAAAACCATTCCCTACAGCACAGAATCATGGGATCAGCCTGATTATTAATCCTGGGGAGGGGGACGGGGGAAGGAGCAGAAGCCCCATGCTCTTGGTGCACTGCCTTCCCACTCCTGCAGAGGGCACTTGCAGTTAGCCACTCAGCTCCTCCACCACCCTGTCTGACAGTCTCATGGCAGTGTCTGGCTACTGGCAGGGGAATGGCCATGAGCAGGGGGAAATGGGGGATGCCAGCAGCTCACCATAGCCAAGCAGCTGCCTGCTGGCCCTACTCCTCCCAACAAACTTGGTCAGCCCTCCCCCAGGGTTAGTGCTGTTCTCCCCCAGTTACACCCTTCACAGAATCACAAAGCTTTACTCACGTTTCAGCGTTGGAGTGAAAATGATTTCTCATCCATCCAGCTGCATTACATTTGGACACAATAATGGGTAATGTTCAGTAGCCGCAAAGGTGTTTTACACAGTTACTGTACACAGCAATACATTACCTGGTGTTAGCAGAGTAGTTACTGCACAAAAGCTTCTTTGAGACACAACGTTGTAATCTTTAGCTTGTTTGTTCCAGAGTTTCTCAGTTACAACTGGGGTTAGCATGCTTCATGCTCCATAGCACTATATGGGAGACATTTCTCAGCACTAAAGGGGTTGAGTGTCCTTGGTGTCTATTCTACCCACATAGCTGTGGTGTCAAGAGTATGGAACAGAAGACATGAATAGGCCCAGCCCATGCCTTGCACACCCACTGTGTGCACGATGTGAGTGCACAAGTGGTGCACATATGATGATGTGCAAGACATGTACAGCCTGCACACACTGTGCATGACACTGGCATGCTGCACTTGAGGTGTACACATGATGTACACAAAACAGTGTACGTGCAAGGCATGAATTGGGCCCACTGTATTTAGATTAAATTTACCTCAGTGACTTAGAAGCATAAGGACAATTCACACACACACACACACACACACCCCCCAAAGTGGGGTTCAGCAACACAAAGTTTGCTTGCACCACAAATCCTTTTCACACAGCACACTCCTGACCCTCAGGGGGGACATGAACGAGGGCTGTGCTCCGTACTGGCTGTCCCCACTGTGAAAGTTTTGCATGAAAGAGCCCTAACTCCCATTGACTTGTAACAAGATGTAGGCTCCTTGGCGTCATTACACATTTCTGAAAAACCGTCCCTCCATGTTTATACTAGTGTAGCTATTAGCTTTTCCCCCATTAGAATTCAAGGAACATTTGAATGTGCTTTGTACATGGTGTAGTAGCAGGCTCACAAAAAGAAAGTAGGAGTTATGACTTTCCATGCGGCATTTTGGGTTAGAGTTCCGTTTTTAATTTTATTTGAATGTCATCTGTACTTGGTCATGGACCATGGTAACTCTCCTTGTGTTTGGCTATTTTCATTGCAGCAGATGGAACAATGTATTTTCATACACCATACAGGTCACAAAAATAATGCATTTTATTTTTTGAAAGTTATTAAATATTGTTTAAGGTATTACAACTGAATGTGTTTTTGTTTAATGTACATATATAAGCTATAATATATGCAACAGGATGTATAAACGTACAAATGTCACAAAACACACACACACATACACAAAGTGCATAATGTGTCCCATTTATCATCTCCAATTTACTACCTTTACATTTCATCTGACTTTTGCATGAGCACATCAGCCATGGAAATAAATTCCCGTTTTCCTTGCTGAGGAAAAAAATGAGATTGCTATAGACTTCATAGATCAGATCTCTTTGAAAAAGACTTACGTATCCATACTTAGTGCTGTTATCGGGAATTGAAATATACTTTCAAGAATCCATGCTGAGTGTTTTATATTCCCTTGACAAACTCCAGGTTATGCATCACCAGTTCTAGCAGGCACTGATAATACTAGTGTCTTAGTGTGCGTGACATTGTATTCATTAGAACCCTAGTTTCAACTGAATGTTAAAAATAAAAGGAGTTGAGTGGTTTTCTATTTTCCCCTCCCAAATGTTTCTCTTCATAACTACTACCTTTTGGGTCTTTGACTTTGCTGACATTACTGGCAGTCCCTATACTGAGAAGGTCCAGGATTAAAATAATGATAGGCCAGACTGTGGGACGTTTAGAGAAAGGAAGCTTGACCACCACATACCAGCATCATAACTGGCTACTAAGGTTATGTCTTTTTCTTCCAGAACGCTAAAACTTACACCTCTAGATTTTGGAGAAAACCAGACCTTATTTTCTTAGATGAGAAAAACTTCCTACTCCTTTGTGATTCTTTTTTTTTTTTACACCCAATATAGGTAGTCGAAAAAGTAGATGGTTATCAATGAGATCACAATTTGCCATATTTATTTCCCACCTGTGCTTTGCCAATCATATTTTCCTCAGTTCACAACTGCAAGGAAATTCCTAGCACCACAGGAAGCAGCGCTCTCTGGAAACTTAAGATAAAGCAAAATCTGCTCCATATATCATAAGTAAAGTTTAAAGAACCATGGTTAGCAGAAGGTCCTGCTGATGTACAAGGCAAGGCAGTTCAGCAGCAATTCATTACTGATGGGTGAAAATGTGTTAAGCAGATAAGACACACTGCGGGCAAGTTTGCTAATAGGCCGTAGTCCAATCTGTAAAATGGCACCCAGAAGATTGTGCCCGGCATGTTGCAAGTGCAGAGAGCCTTTGGGATCACATAAGAGTAGGCACATGTCTAACTGTGGAAGCATCTGGCTATTCCACTTCTATGATACTGGTGGTGCGGTTGCCATAGAGGCACATTTTTAGAGAATACGTATGAGAAATGCAGGTTGCGGGCTGCATTGGCATCAGTGCAGCCCAGTAACCAGTATTTCTCATAAGTGTCCTCTCAAAATTGGCATAAATGGCCACCCTATCCAGGATGCCGTCACAAGTAACCCAAGAGAAAAATCACAGGGGATTTTCAAAACAGATAGTGGCTGCAATTCCCAGCTCCCCTCTGCGTGCTGTGCGCATGGATCCCATGCACTGGCCATGGGATCGACCCCATTTAGGGTGACCAGATATGTACATTTTAGAGGACACTTATGAGAAATGCAGGTTGCAGGGCTGCATTGGAGCCAGTGCAGCCCTGCAACCTGCATTTCTTATAAGTGTCCTCTAAAATGTACATAACTGGCCACCCTCGCCCCACCAGATGTGAATCAGATTTGATGTAAATTTTGCACATTTCTGGAGAGTTTGCCGTCCCATGAATATGGTGTATAATCGGATACCTAGACTGTTCCTTATTTTCCACTGGGAGCAAACAGTTCCTTCCATAGTAAATAAATAAGTTCCACAGTAGCACAGTCCTTAAAACCATTATGTTTTGTGATGAAACCTCCCAGAATATTTCCAGTCAGAGTTGACAACCCTAATTTTGGGGCATTTAAATATTTGGCCCTCAAGGGGCATCATCATAGCCATGAATGGTTCCCCAAGTAGCTATCCCAGGTTATTCTGTTATGCACAATGTTTTATTTTGTCATCTTGGAAGAATAGCTTAGTTTTCTCTCTCTCTCTCTCTCTCTCTCTCACACACACACACACACACACACACACAAAATACTTAGCAGCTTTAAACAGGATAACAACAATATTTAAATCGGTACTATATAGGACTGGCATAAAACCACAAACTGCCCTACCACATATAATCCTTCAACATGGAAATATGTTTTTCCCCTCCCCATTAGTTATGACGATTTCCCCATCAGCTCACTGGTAATAATTTTTTTCCCTGCAGAAATTGCTGGTGCTATATGTGGGTATGCAGAATATGTTCTGTCAAAATAGAGGCATTTCATAAAGATGTTCCTGTACTTGTGGCTGATTATCAAAGATGGGATCTGTATTCAATACAAACCTTTTACAGCTATGTTCTCATGGAACTGTTAGTATGTGACTTTATTCAATGACAGCCAACAAAAAAACAACTACTATGTATATATAATTATATATATAAAAAGCAAACATTAGTTTTTGTACAAGGAACAACATAAAAAAGAATGTTAAAATTTATCATCGTTTCTGTATTTATTTTTCCACGCTAGTAGTAATAAAAGGTTTAGGTATAAAAGGCACTCATTCTGGAGAAAACTGACAACTGCTACAGTAATAAAAATAAATAAAGGGATTTCAGGAAATGGCTTGTGAGAGTCTATTCAGACACACTTACCGCACCTTGTGTTTCACCAACATGCTTAAAATACACAGCAACCACAAAGCAGCCTCCTATCCTTATATCATTGCCACCATCCCTCGCACCGATATGGACACTGGAACTACAAAACAGTGCTGAACGGTGCTATGTTCCCACCAAGTTGAACAACTGAATATGGACAGAGTCAGAAGTGCCTAAACTTTCTGTTGACGTAACCCCATTTGTGAATCAAATATAATTCCATAATCCCAGTGAGCAGTAAAGACATGCAATAGCAAGTGAGATTGGGAGCCCATTTCAGAGGCATAACTTCCTGAGGTGCCAAACCCACTGTTTGGAAACACCTCTACATTAACTTTTATTATTAGAATTATCTAGGCTAATCTTACCTCCTGAGAAGCTAGGGAATATTCTCTTCACCTGAATAACCTGGAACTGCTGCCACTGCTGCGTGTAAGGAGACAGGATCCCATGCCACTTTCCCCATCAGATATACTACCTCTTTTGGGGGTGGGGGGAAGGAGAAGGGAGTTCCTATCCAAGACAGGATGATTCTACAAAGGGTGATTTCTGACATGACAGACCTGGAGGCCCGCCATGCTGAACCCCTGACCGGGCTCCATCATGGATCCCGGTCTGTGATCAGTCCGTCCATCCTTTAGACGTGCCGGCCTGATCCTGGAGGGGGATCCGGGAGGGGCGGGGCTGTGCGGGGAGGGGCAGGGCTGCGCCCACCCCGGATCATGGCCAATCTGACCATGGTTCTGGCCCCGAGGTCCGGACCCATGTCCGCTCTAACCACTCCAGAACTGTGGTTCAGTTTGACCCCCGCCAGAGATTCACTGTGGTGAATCTGGCAGGGGCCGAACAGACATGTACGGAAATGCCGCCACAACAGGGAATCCACTGGCATTTTCATAACGTCTAAAATCACCCAAAGAAAGCTTTTATCAGATTGATTTATAAAGCAGGTGATTCCCCCCCACACACCCCGCAGATTTAGAAATGCAAAAAATGCATCTCATGAATCCAAGGGTCTAATCTCATTTCTGAAATCAATGAAGATTAAGTAGTAGGGATGGGCATTATGAATTTGGATTAATCTGTAACTGGCTGAATATGGCAGTTATGGTTTAAACCACCTATCCTGGGCTGATTACAGATCTCCAGATCTTTGCCACAGGGATGGCGCTGACTTGGCGCTGTTCCAATGAGCTTTTTGGGGGAGGAAGGGGAGGCTTTCCTGGCTGAAGCCAGCATGGAACAGGGATTATGGATTTCCATATTATGACTTTGTACTTTTGGACCCCCTGGGCTGTCTCACCGCCCAGCTGCAGTGCTGGCTGCTCTTCCGAGTCCTGGCCACTGCTACTCGCCTGCTTCTTCCCCCGCTGCTGCTCAAGTGGAGCCGGGTTCTTTCTAGGATGGGCGAACAGAACCGAGTTTGGAAATTCAGTTCGGTTTGGTTCGAAAATCGAGTTTGGTTCGGAAGTTCGGTTTGGTCGACCAAACTATTTGAGTTCGGTCCGAACTTCCAAACAGAGTTCGGAAATTCAAACCCCATTAAACTAAATGGAATATCTTATTGGGATGGGCAAACAGAACCGAGTTTGGAAATTCGATTCGGTTCGAAAATTGAGTTTGGTTTGGTCGACCGAACTGGTCGAGTTCAATCCGAACTTCCGAACCTCATTGGCCCATCCCTAGTGCTTTCCATGCTTGGATTTTCTGAGTGGGTGTGGGGGAGCGAGGAGGCCTCTTCTGATGCACAGGACCTGCAGCTGGGTAGTGAGTCAGCCCGGGCAGTCTGGCTATCTCTGCCCCCCGCTGACCAATTGCCATCCAAAACTGGATGGTAATCAGCCAGCAAAGCCCCTCTGCCCACCGCCCCCTCCCCCTAAAACTCATTGGAGCAGTGCCAAGCCAATGCCATCCCTGGGGCACCACTCCAATGAGCTTTACAGAGATCAGAAAATACAAATCCATAATCTTTAAATCTGTAAATATGGATCGGTTATTAATATGACTTTCCATCCCTATGAAATAGCCACAAGTAGCCCAGGAAAAGGGGGTGAAAACTTCTTAAATGCTACTGAGATTGCCCATGCTTTCTTAGAAATGTCTTCTTTTAGTGCTATGATCAAACATTGTTTAGGGTTGGGGGGGAATATAAAAATACCCAGTATTCGGCTTCATCCACATGTTTTCTACCACAGGGAGCATTTTCCTTGTCCAAGTCTTACAGTTGAGCTCATCATTCAGAAAAAGCAAATGCCTAGGCTAGGAAGATAAATATTGATAAAGCAATTGGGAGAAAAAGAAGAACATTGATCAAAACCATTTACTAGAGAAGATGGGGGAACAGGCCTTAGCACTCATCAAATGTGACAGAGGGCATTTTCACACAAGATGCTCTCCACCCACCCACTATACGTGTTTCGGGGCTGCAGTGTTGCTCTGTGGGTGCCCTGTAACATGTACAGTGTGTGGGTGGAGAAGGTCTTGTGTGAAAATGCCCAAAGCTGCAGAGGCCAACAATATGGTCCCCCAAATCAAGGAAAAACAAGTGTCATGGCTGCAATGTGAGTGGTGGGCATGCATGCCTCAGGACAGGGGCGGCTGGTACATATGGGAACTGGGGGCAGTGACACCCTCATTCCCATGGCACCCCCACAACCTGCACCCACATCCCCCAGGGATGTGATGTGGACAGCAGCAGACAATGGGTTCCAATGGGAGAGCAGCAGCCATCAGAATCAATAGCTTGGCAGGGCACTTTGAAAAAACGCCTCCCAGAGCAGACCCTCTGGCTTCTCCTCCCCTCTCCCTTCAGTGGGCAGAGCCAGAATGCAGTTTCAGTGGAGCTAGTTTTCTGCACATGACCATGGCTGTAGCTGCCTGCTCCTGTCTGTTAAGTTTCACGGCCCTTGAGCGCCACTTTAATGACTTGTTTTTCTTCTCCTGGGCAGATTGGAAGCCTGTGATGGGGAGGGCAGGGGGGTGGGAGTTGTGTGCATTAAGATTAAATTGTGTCCCCTTCTTGCCCCCATGTGCACTGTGGGGGGCTTGCTTCTAACTTGCTGCTTCTTAAGTGACTAAAGAGACTAAAGTGACTAAAGGTGGTGGTTGTTTTTTTGCCTTGCGTTTCCCCATGGCAGATTGGGGGGTAGGGGAGGGTTAAGATTTGTGTTCACATGTGCACTGTGGGGAACTAACCTGCTGCTTGTAAAAGTGATTTATTTATTTTTTAAAAGAGAGATTATTTGCCTTTTGTGTTTTCCCTGGGCAGATGGGGGTGGGGGGTGAAGGGAGCTTTTTGTCTCCTGCCCTAATGTGCACTGGACTTGGTTTTGCTTGGTTGCCTGTTTTCCCCCATAGCAGATTGGGGGGGGGGGGGGGACGGACTTAGCCATAGATCTGCCACCCCCTATCATTGTGTGTGCCCTTATCTCTGGTCCCTTATCCTGAGTTCAGTCTTTTGGTATTCGGGGGTAGGAAGTGGATCCAGGGGCCAGATCCAGGAGCTGTAAAAGAGCATAAAACCTCACCATTGACCACATTTGGCCCCTGAGCCTGAGGTTACTGAGTAGATTTGCGGGGATGAGATTTGTTTGTGGTTGCCCCATCATGGGCTGGACTTTGGGGTTGGTTGATTGCTCTAAAATGCTTTGGGGGTGTGTGTTGTTGTGGGATTTTTTTAAGTGTTTGCCTGTTTCATTGTTGTCACCTCATGTTTGTAAGTGTTGTGGATTTGGGGGTCCCCCTGGGAATGTAACTCCCTGTTGGGATTAATTTCCCCTGGAATGGAAGTCATTGTATAGGGCCATCAGCCACACCTAAGCTTGTCTGCCAGCCCCATGTCGTATAACAATGGTTTGGGCTGGGCGATGCTGAGTGGGACAGCTCTCAGTCTGTGTCTGAGTAGAGAGCTGCAGTCTGGTTGGAGATTGCATGCTGGACTTTGGGGGCAGAAGGCTACAGAGAGAGCCTTTTTGGGAGCCCTTGTGGTGCCGGACCTAGAGGAACTAGGACATTTGTAATTCTCTCCAGTTTCTCGCTCCTGTCGACAGGTCACCGAGTCACCGACTCAGTAAAGTTGCCCCTGGAACGTCCCACCACCCAGGAAAGTGGGGTGAGCAACATAAGGGTGTTGAAAATCTATAAGTGACAAGAGTTGTGATAAGCCTGTGATTTTTGTCTTTCACTAAGAAAGCAAGTTTCCCTAAAATGGTGGAGAGAAGCTTTAAAATATGACTGCAGTGTTTGGATGAAGGCAAACTGAAAGAACCCCCGGTTAATTGTTACGTTAAGCTTTGAGACTGACTGTTAGTTGGTTTGTTTGAAATCTGGGCTAACTGTTATAGTACTCCCGCCATTGAACACATTGTCTGTGCTGGTTGCTATTGGAGAGCGGTCCCTGCCAGTGGGCTTACAATCTAAGAAGGACAAGAGTGAGGGGAACACAGGGAGAGAGCGAGAAACACACACATTCCCGTTTCTTTTTTTTTTTTTTTTTTACAGATGGGGAACTTGGGCTGCAAAATTCCATAGTAATTTCAAAATTCTGCTTGGCCCCACTTACCATTGGCTCCCCCCGACCCACCAGCCTTAGGAACCCACCAGCCGCCACTTGCTCAGGACTAGGGCTGATGCGGCAGCAGCTGTTACCACACTGCCATTCCATTCCGAGAACCCGGCACATACTGTGACTTCCTGCCGACTTCCCCATGATATTTCTGCGATTCCGCATTTGCTGCTGCCAGTTGCTGCAGATGTAGCATGTCAGCGGTTTGTGAATTTATCCGATGTTCCCTACATTAGCGGAATAGCCACACAATGTTGCCGCATATAGCAAGCAGTTTTATGCCGCCTTGAGTGTGAGTCCGTGGTGAGCCATGAGATTCTCAGTCTCTGAATGAATGATGAATGAATCATTGATGGATACCTTGAAGAAAGGTGGGGGGTGACTGACTACCTGCTTCATCCTCCACCTTCCCCTGCATGTGCCGGGGGCTGATGGGGGCGGGGCTATAGGTGGATAATGTGGCTAGGCTAACTGATGAGATCATTGCTGCTGCTGACTCTTTGAGTGCTCTGCCTCCAACTCCGTCTGCAACTAACTACTGCTGCTGCTAGTTACTCTGTCTGGGACTAGAGTTAAAGGCTTCAAAGCTTCAAGCACGGCACCTGACCCAGGTCCTGATGGTGGTATTAGAAGAATCTCATCATTCGCTTAACTGTCACTATGATGTAGCAGGGAACATGCTTGCCTGCTGTAGCTGACTTGGTCTATAATAGACCAGGGTTCAAATCTCCTCTCTGCCTTTTTTTTTTTCTTCTCTTCCCTAATATATCCTATCCATTACAGCTATATTATCTCCAGTGAAGTCAACACATGACACCAACACTCTGTGGAAGCATCTGAAAATAAAACATACAGCAAGGCTATCGATTTGTGGTTGCGCCATGGTTCCTTCATCTTTAATAGTTACTGTTAGTGTCGCCTCCCCTCCCAGGCCAGCCTCCCAGTCTAGTGCTACGATTTGGAGCAGACTCGGTGGGACAGGAGGGACACGGGAGATACACCTGGCAGTGACAGCGTGTGTGGTGATGATGATGATGTGTGCGGACTCTGCTTGCCAGCTGCCACCAGGGCTTTGGCTATGCTAGCCAGCAGCCACTGTGTGTGTGACTAAAAATGTGAGAGCCTGGGCCAGCAGTCCGGACTGTGGACCTCCCATCCGGGCCCCATGCACACGTTGCATGCCCGGGGGTCGGGGGGGCCACGGGCAGGCCAGGCATGACTCTGAGCACCGGGTTCCCGGGTGCAGAATCGCAGTCTACTAGAGTTCCGCGGCGCTCACATAGCTAGCAAATACGTTTGTTTTATCATGTGGACTGGCAGCCCCCTGCCGGCTTGCATCCGTCCCCCCCGTCCTGTGACCCATTCCATAGCATTAGAAAATTGGGAGACATGGTCACACGGCAGCTTCAGAGCTTTCACCCCCCACCCACCCGCCAGGCCCAGGGACGGTCAAAGTCAAAGCAGGACCACCGCATGAAGTGCATTGTGGGCCCGGGGGTTGGGGCTGGCTTGCATCCTTCCCATTCCATCCATACCATAATAAAACTGAGTCCCTCCCTCTGTCCTGGTCCTGGATGGTGCCGGACGGGTAGGGAGGCGAAGGGATGAATCTCTCCGTAATAAGTTAATAACACAAAACTCTCAACAACAACCAGCAGCAAACCAAATACATAGGTACCATGTTGTAATCACAGTAACTTACACAAAGAAGTTTTCTTTGGAGTGTATGAGATGATCAAATTCAATCAGTGAAAGGAATCTCTCTTCTCACGTCGCGGTGTCGGAAAGTAAAAATCCGTTGTCACACAGCAGGGAGAAAAGGGATCAAATGGTAGCAGCCCCCCAATTTATAATAATAATAATTATTATAATAATAATAAACTTTTATTGTGTAACCAAAAGGTTTTTACAATACATTATGTCTACAAAAATACATTAGAAGAATAAAACAAATTGTCAAACCCAAGCACTCAAGAATCCTGTTACTTATATCTTTAGTACAAAAATTTAAATAAAATGACACAGTACAAATAAAACTTCAGTACAAATTTAAAAGGGTCAATATAACGGTAAAACTATTAAACTCTCTTTGAGTAGATGGCTCCTAAATCAAAATTGCTAAACATACTGCATGAGCCCAAAATATCCTCCATTCATGTAAGGATATTCAACATAAATAGTATTTCAGATATTATGACAATCATAACATAAAACTGTAAAAGTATTTCAATTACCTAGTTGTTTACAGCGTAAAGACATGGCCTGCGTACAAAAACATGCAACCGCTCTAGATGTCTTTGAATCAATAATCCCCAATTTATAGGGGCAGCAGAATGAAATTTAAATAGAAACAAAAGATAAGGGCGGTCTTTCTGTGTCGCGGTCTCTAATCCAATCAAACAGGTAAGACTAGGGTCAGGGAGTTGCGGCCTGAGTCATTCCGGACGGCAGAACCATGTGGCAATGAATCACAATACAAAGCTGCCACGCTTAAGCGAAAGGTGAAACTTTGTGGCAAACCTGCCACTTCCGCATGAGATCTGCAATGGCGACAGTACAGCGGCAGCAACCGAGGAAAGCCACAAGTGCAAGCAGCAGAAAGCTCTCCCTGCCGATTCGTGCTGCTTTGTGTGGAAGAGAGCTTTCCACCGGTAAATGCTGCCGCAGTGGTACGGTGCTTCAGCCCTGCTCAGGATACATGCCCGAGATGTGGCACCAGACAAAGACTTGGCTTGTTACTTTTGCACATGGGTCCTGTGCTCTTCCAGAAGAGCTGGTTCTGTACTGATTGTCTTCCCAAAACTAGTTCACATGCCAGGCTCAGGCAACCACAATACACCTGTGATGTTCCCCAATTTTGCTACTATTCTTAGAGAGCATGCTCAGAGCTGCTTAAGGGCAGCAGATAACACAGTGCAAATGACTGATCATGAAAGGCAGAGGTGAGTTTCCGCCTCTTCGTGTCTCTTTAGATCAGTGGTTCTCAAACTTTTTTGAACTGCACCCCCCACTTTTGTATTGTAGTTGGGCGGCTCCTCCCACCACACAAATACATACAGTCTTGCTCCCTCTCTTCCTCTTCTTTTCCCATTCCCACCCTTCTGTTGCTTCTCCTCTACCCCCTTGTTCTTTGTCCCGCTCTCTCCATTATTTTGGAGTTTCTCCCTAGCTCAGCAAGAGTATTGAGCTAGGTATTTGCCAGTTGGGGTCCTTCCTCCCCCCACAACTTTGAGAACCTTGGTCTTAGAGTAAATATAAACCTCGGTGACTCCCAAAGCCAGAAAGCAATTGCTGCATATAGAATGCCATGCCATGGGATAATACATAAGCACATTTACTGAAGTGCTAGTGAAAACTGCTGAGCTCCGAGACAGTAAAGAAAATTCAGGTGCACCACATACACATGTACACACAAAATGCGAAGTTTCGAAAGGCTAAAAAGGTTTGCTATTAGCAACATAAATACCATTTTGAAACAGCACCTGAGCATGTTCAGCCAATCTTGTCTATTGATTAGCTGAACAATCCAGTGCCTTGTTTATAGGAAGAGATATTGCTGCATATAAACAGGAATAATAGATGATACCCCTATTGTTCTTGCTGATGGTGCAAGCTTTTTAAATTTTCATTTAGTGGGTTCTACTGAAAACGCTGGAGTTTCCCTGTGGGCTTTATAGCACAGTAAAAGGCAAAATGGAAAGCTAAACAGAAAATACAGATAATCCATAGACATATGCACACAATATTCCAAGTAGCCTACAAGTGGTAAGTAATTGGCACAGTGGGAAATTTTTAAATTCTTCTTCTTCAAAATAGCTTCCCATTCTTTGTTTCATTTAAAGGCCGACCATGGCGTGCATCCTTGAAAGCATTTGCCAATACCATGGGTGAGGCCAGTATCAGATGCAGGCTCCACTAGCACAGAACACATGGAGCGAAACAGGAGGAATTAATTAGCACTCAGATTAGCTCAGCAAACAAAACCCAAAGGGCAACAAGCCAAGCAGGAAGAGACTGAGTGCTGAGACACACCCTGAGCTGAGGCCGGGACTCTTGATAAGGCACCAAGACACACCCGCGGCATTGCGAGCAGGTCAGGAGACTCTGACCTGAGCCAATTCCGCACCTCGCATGGGCGCAGTTAATTCTTTTGTGGCTGGGAGGCATTTTGCAAAATCGCCCTCCCAGCCCATTGCAATTGCTGGGCAATGGGTTCTCATAGGAACCCATTACCTGGCAGTGGCCACACCCCAGACTATGATATTCTGGGGGGGGGGCGGGGTTGTCACTCTTCATCAGTAACCCACTCCTCACACCTGCGCAGCAGCCATATCCAGGGTACCCTATCAGCTCTTTTGCACATGCGTCATGGTGCCTCTATCGCATGCGCAGAAGCAGGATAGCCACGGAGTGCTTCTGCGCACGTGCCGCTCGCCGGGAGACCACACAAATGCTGACAGCTGAGGAGGAATGTCTTTAAAGGTTTGTGCGACTCGCACATGGGCCCAGCAGTGTGGGTGTGGGCTGAGGGGCCACAAGTGGGGGCATGTTTCCACAAGGTGGGCAACGCCCCTGAAGCCCTCGGGGAGGGAACTGCCACTGATCATATCTCAGAGGAGGCTACAATCCGGGGGTGTCTAAAGCAAACAAAAGCATTTCAAAGAAGGGNCAGATCTCAGAGAAGGCTACAATCCGGGGGTGTCTAAAGCAAACAAAAGCATTTCAAAGAAGGGGGGGGAAAACAACTTTTAAATAAGAATTAAAACTTTCTGAGCTGAGTGCCTCTCTTTTCCCCCAGCTGTATTGGCTGTGAACAAATCTCTCTAGGCTCACCTCAGTTTTAATATAACATTTGCTTTTCACCAGTAATACCACCACCAGTAAGATCTATACTAATTTTAAAGTGTCAGCATTTAAAGGCATACCATACATCGAGGTCAGACAGAGTTACCCAGCTCCACTCTTACAGTCCCTTTAAGAATCACTAAAATCACTCCTCTGATAACCCTCATATGAAATAAGACCTCATGGGATGAAGGAAACCAATGTACAAAACATACCTAGAAGGAATCCAGGCTCTAGGTGGAAAAGCTGTCCCAAAAAAACCTTCCAGAAGGTAAAGTTGCATGATATTTTTCAATTATGTTTTAACTAGTTTTAAATCAGTGAAGAGGATTCCCCAGAGGAACAGCACAGCTACAATGCCTAAGCACATTTAAAGATTATCATGCAGGTCTTTTAAATCCTACTGTATGTTTCCATTAATCCATTGAGCTACCAGCCCAATTTCATATTGGCACACTCCCTCTCACTAAGAATAGAGGGCTCATTAAATATTAGGCTCTTAATCTTAAGTACGTCTGAATGATGGGGAGTGGGGGCAAACAGTGCACAGAAGGTAAACATTTTCCAAACATAAAAAGTCATCTTCCAGGGAGACATTAGATAAAAGCAAATAGCCTCAGCCTAATAGGATGGCTACATAATAAACCTCTTTAGTTTAAAAGAGGCTGCTGCTTATATGCTGCAGGGCACACCATTTCCTCTCTCTTGGTACCCAGGACAGTGGTTGTGTCTTGCGAAGTTAAACCCCTTACCAATTCAATCGTCCGCCAAAATGAATGGAAATTATAAGTTAAGGCTCCCCCACCCCCCTACCTTAACTTCCGTGCCATATAAGCAGTGAAGACATTGTACAGTCTCACTGATTGTGCTCGCTTACAACTTAAGCTTCATGCACCCACACTTCGCCTTGGTCTTTCAGCCTCAGTCCTCTTCCTCTGCAGCTGCGGGGCAACACTGAAGCATTTAATACATATTGAAATTAATAACATGGAATGACCATTAGAAGGAATGGAGGCAACAGAATTGCCAATTTGGAAATAAATCCTATTGCCATCCGCAGTTCCCATTAAGTGGCTATGAAAGAATACAACAGAGCTGCATCTTTGGGGGTGGGGGCGGGGGCAAGAGGGGGGTGGAATCAGGAGAAAGGCACCAGGGTGGGTGAGTGGAATGGAAGGAATGACAGGGAGAAACAGGGATAGGATGCAGCAGCAAGCAACTCGGTGCAATGACAGGAGGAATACCATGACAAACAGGTAGAATAACAAGGGTCTGAGTGAAATAAGTAATTCAGACGAGTGACAGCTAGGATACCACGGGGAGCACTCCTATCATCCCACCCCAGTCCCATAGCTGGCTCTCTGTTGTTCCACTCCCTATTGTAGAAAACAACATTTGTAGCATGCATATAATGTAAGTGTTTGGTGTACTGTAATTGTGTTTGCATGTCAGAAACGAATCAACATGTAATTCAGAAATGAATACGCAAGTGTAATGAGCACTTAAGCCCAACCTCTCGGGCCCCTTAAGCAAGAGTCCTAGATCTAAACCAACAAGCCTGGGCTGTCAAACATGGCAAACCTTTTTTGCTGGCTAGCGGAGGTTCAAATTAAATTGGTTTCTTGGTGGCTGTTGGTGGGCCCTACTTGAGGACCAGGGGCCTCCTCTATAAACAAGTGTGGCTTGTTGGTCTAGAGGCAAGCTTCTTTCCTTGGAGGTTGTGGGTTCAAATCCCCATCGGTGCTGTTGTAGTGTAAAAGGGCTGTACCTTTCAGAAAAAAAATTCTTGCCAGCTGTTGGCGGTTCAAATTAAATTGTGATGTTGAAAAAATCAACACTATGCAGTCAGTTTAGGATGTTGGTGGGACGCAAGGGCGTGGGGCCCTACTTGAGGACCAGAGGCCTGCCTTGTAAGGTGTTGGGTTTGGTGGTGTAGCGGTATCATTCTCAGCTACAGGACCTGAGATTGTGGGTTCAAATCCTCAACGATATTGTTGTCTGGTGGGAAGGAAAAGGGTTGTGTGATGGGTCTGCAGAAAACAAAATTTGTAGAATTCATATAATATCAGTGGGTCTGCATGTTAGATATGAATCAACATGTAATTCAGAAATGAATACACAAGCATAATGAGCTCTTGGGCCCTGTAAGCAAGAGTCCTAGCTCTACACTAACAAGCCTGGGTTGTCAAACATGGCAATTGTTTTTTGCTGGCTGGTGGAGGTTCAAATTAATTGGTTTCCTGGTCACAGTTCATGGGACCTATTTGAGGACCAGAGGCCTCTTCTAGAAACAAGTGCAGTGTGTTGGTCTAGAGGAAAGATTCTTGCCTATGACTTCATTGGTCCTGGGTTCAAATTCCTGTTGGTGGAGCAAGTGGTAAAAGCACAGTACCTTTAGGGGGGAAAAATTCTTGCTGGCTCTCAGAGGTTCAAATTAAATTGTGATGTTGAAAAAAATCAACATTATGCAGTCGGTGTAGGACCAAAGGCCTGGCTTAAAAACAAGTGTGGCTTGTTGGTCTAGAGGAAAGATTCTTGTCTCTGCACCTAGAGGTTGTGGGTTCAAATCCCTGTTGCAGATGAAGGTGTACCTTTAGAAACAAATTTCTTGCCAGTTTTCAGAGGTTCAAATTAAATTGTGATGTTGAAAAAATCAAGACTACGCAGTCGGCTTAGGACGTTGGTTTGTTGGTGGCTGCTGGTGGGATGCATGCTCGCGGGGCCCTACAAGAGGACCAGAGACCTGCCTTGCAAGGCATAGGTCTTGTTGGTGTAGAGGTATCATTTTCAGCAATGGGACTCACGGTTGTGGGTTCAAATCCCTTAACATGAGGGACCTCCAAAAAGGCACCCCTGGCAGACTGAAGGAGCTGCTCTGGGGCATGGAGGGCAAGGTGATCCCTGAGGTATGAGGGGCCAAGACCGTGAAGGGCTTTATAAATCAACACCAATACCTTGAACCTGGCTCAGCATGCTATTGGCAGCACATGTAGAGCCTGGAGCACAGGTGTTATGTGGTTTTGGTGACCCGTCCCTGAAAGGAGGCGGGTTGCTGCATGTTGCAGTAGTCCAGCTTTGAGGTGACGAAAACATGGACGAGGGAGGCCAGGCCCAGGCCAGAGACGTACGGATGCAACCTCTGCACCAGATACAGCTGGCGGAAGGCAGCCTTCACCACCCCCTTTACCTGCTGCTCCAGGTGGAGATCTGCGTCCAGCACCTACTCCAGACCTGTTGAGCTACAGGAGGGTGAACCCCGCCCCCAATAAGGGGAGCCGACACCTCCCTCGCTCTCCCCACCTCTGTCTTATTGGGGTTGAGCTTCAGTCTGCTCTGCCACATCCATTCTGCCACAGCCCCCAAACACTGTGATAGCAACGAGACAGCAGGGTCTGGGTCAGCTGAAAAAGAGAGGTACAGCTGAGTATCATCAGGATATTGGTGACAACGCACTCAGAGCCCTCTCACAACCTCCTCCAAGGGCTGAATATAAACATTAAATAATAATGGAGACAGAATAGAACCCTGTGGAACGCTACAAAACAACGTATGGGGGCAAGATGTTTCAGCTCCCAGCACTACCTGCTGGCTTCTCCCCGAGAGGAATGAACGGAACCACTCAAGAATGGTCCCATCCAGCGCCCCCAGGTCATGCAGCCGTCTCAACAACAG
>QEPC01008071.1:1791432-1804209 GCA_003113815.1 Sphenodon punctatus
AGTACTGTGGTCGGGGGACCCATGGGCCACTCCCTCATTCACCCCATACTGGAGTGGCGAAGGGGACCTTGGGGAACTCCCCCCAGGGTGCAACTGTGGAGTCGGGCACTTCCCAGGAGTCAGGGAGTGCCCTAGGATTCCAAGAAGCCGCGCCGACAAATGGCAGAGTGGTGCAGCCAGAACGGGTTGCCAGGGCAACCCCTAACAAAACCACTATCCTCGCAGCATCCCGAGGCGGGGCCATGAAGACGCAACAACAAGCCTGGAGCCACTGAGGCGTTCAGTGTGGCTCCAGACCAAGCAGGGGGGCGGGGCTAGAGACATAAAAGCCAGCACCAGCTGTAGCTGAGTGCTGGTGATCAGAGCATCTGAGACTAGCTTCGCGAACAAGCTAAGTGTGATTTATGTGTTTGGTATTTACTGTGTTGTAGTTCCTGTTCCCTGTGACCCTTGAGTGGGCCTTTCCCTTTCCAATTGCCCTTCCTATTGTGTGAGTGGAGAGTGAGAGGAGAGTGTGTGCGATCATGCTTGCCCCCTTCCCTGGGTCCTCATTTCCCTTCCCCCCACCTCTGCAGTGTGTGTCCTTCCCATTCCTTCCCCTCCATCCCTTGGGACCCATGCCCCCTTTGTGCCCCCATCCTCCACTCACCATCTCCCCAAAACCCCGTGCACCCTGCGAGAGGAAGAGAACATTTGGGACATCGCCAGTCTTACTTGGCTCTGCATCCCATGATGATAGGGGCCCGATTCCTGTGGAGTCTAAAGGGCCCAAATACTATCCTGATGGGCAGTTTTTCCCCACGCATCTCTTTGCAGGCCTTAAGACTGGAGGTGGGCTCGATCCCTTGTTGGTTCCCACTCGTTCCCCCTACCCCCGTGACAATAATGTGCTTAATAGACTGGCTGCATCTTGGGTGCCTTGTGCATCTGATAGCAGTGCCCCCAGGTCTGCATAGCCGGGTGGGGCCTCTAGGACACAAAGAGGGGGGCCCATCTTGACTTCTTGGCCAGGGGTCCATTACACCCTAGCTATGTGCCTGTTATTGAGTGTAGCCGTCAGGCACAGTGATTGCAGTTTGAACCATGGGCACTAGCCCCCTGGCCAGCCCCTCTCCAATGCCAGGCCACAGAACAGCAGGCCAGATGAGGCCTCTCCCTGTCCAGCAAAACAAGAATTTAAGAAACAGCAGCCAGACAGAGAACCAACCAGCATCCAGCAGCAGCTCAGCCGGTAAGGCCTCCTGTGTGTACCACAGCCCTGCCCCCCAGCCCTTCCCTTTGCAAGCTCACAGGAGTCGTGGACTCCCTCCAGTTCAGGCAGGCAGGGAACGTATGTGTTTGCGAGCGAGTTGGATGAGAAAAGTGCGTGCGTGTTTGTGAGAGAGAGTGGGAGGAGAAGTCTGCGTGCATGTGTGTTTGTGAGAGACAGAGTAGAGGGGAGAAAAGTGCATGTGCGTGTGTGTGTGTATGTGTGTTTGTGAGCAACACAGACTGAGTTGGGGGGAGAAGAGTGCATGCGTGTGTGTGTGTTTGTGAGAGGGTCGGGGGGAAGAGTATGCGGGCATGCGTGTTTGTGAGAGAGATAGGGGAGAAGAGTGCATGTGTGTGCATTCTATACAACAAATTGTATAAAGTTCTCTACAATGACACTGTTAACAGTTTATTGTATAAAGTGTATACACTTTCTATACATGTAAAGGACAGAGTATGGAATATTCCTAGAGCATTCTGAAATAATTTCCATGCTTTTTGGTGTTAATGTCTTGTTGCAATGTATGGCATTCTATGTTTTTTTAATTGTAATTGTAATGAATTTGTATGTTTTTTGGAGTTTAAGTTAGAGCCAAAATGATTTTGTGACGTTTTTGAAGAGGAAATTGTTTTGGTTTAAAAACTGTCGTGCATTTAACAGTTTTTTAAACTGTAAAGCTTTTTGTTTTGGTAATATGAAACATATATTTGAATTGGTTGGGTAACAGTTACATGTGTTTTGTATTTTATAACAAGTATAAAGTTCTTTATAAAGATATCATGCTGGTGTAAGCTTTCAAACGTGTATTGAGTGAGAGATTTTTAAAACTATATTTGTTTAAATCCTCAATAATGCTGAAAACTCCGATGATATACCCTGTATTTCTTTTGTATATTAACTATAAATTTATTATTGAAATTTCTTCCTTTATTCTCCCATGCTTTGAGCCTGTGACAAGATTAATAAAATCATTGTGAACTAGCTTTTCAGCTGGTGCAAATTCCTTACGCTAGCAGGGAATCTGGCTCATTAATTTTAGGGATCCGTTAAGGGTGCTTTTAGACATCACAATACTTTGTTGGTGCTTCTGCTGGAGTCCATGAGTGACAATCGTGGTGTTTGAAAGCACTCTTAAGCTTTTATTACAGTTTTGTGTTGCGTTAATGATTGCAAAGATATTTCTAGTCAAACCTTGTTTGTACCTTTTTTAGGCTGAAATTTCTCATCTATTATCTTTAGGCCTAGGTTAATATTCTTTGGTTAAAAGCGCTTTTCATGCATTTTGGTGTGTCTTTCATTGAATGCCACAAGGGGAGTGCTTTCTACCCTCTCATGAACTGTGCATGCCTCCTTTCTCCATTTATAAAACTCTGTGCAGCATTTATAGTGTGCCATTTAGGATTTCAGATAATCCTGTTGGCTTTTGCAACATTTTCTGTGCATTTTAGTTGTGACCTATGCTGGTTGTACATCTCAAATATTGTAATGTTGTTTGAGTTGCACCTTAAGTAAGCTATTGGAATTTCTGTAATCTGGGCAAGCTATTATGGTACTTCTGTTTTCTCTGCTATTGTACTTCTGCCACTGAACACATTCTGGTTATGGGACTCAGGTCCCTGCCCAGTGGGCTTACAATCTAAGAAGGACAAGCCCTGTTTGCCCCCATGCACTCTGGACTCACTTGGCTGAGGCTCTGTTGTTGTTTGCTAACACTGCTATCCTTGTGTGCATGTTCTGATCCACTGATCATGATCATGTAAGCTGGCAATTTTGGGGTTGGCTCTGCACACTATGGGGTTGGCTCCGCCCACCCCTGGGATGGCCCCGCCCACTGTCCCACCAACCTCAGAACCCATCAGCTACCACTGCATTATGACTTCTTGTATACTTCTCTGAAGCAACCAAAGTTGTTCACTATGAGAGCCAGGATGCTGGGCTAGAGGGATCAGTGATCTGACCCAGTTTGGTACTTTTAATTTTCTTATTAAGGCAGGGGAACAGCCAGCCAGAGAAGAAAAGTTTTGGGGGCACAGGTTATTGTCTGAATCAGTGTCTCTTTCCACATTATGGAATTTGCAAATATAAAGACAAAATGATGTAGTATACTGGCTAGACACTTCTTAGCCTCTTGATATAGTGGTGGTTGTGATGGTTTAGCTAGAAATGAGAGACTGCCACGGTCACCTTTCTAAATCAGTATAATATAGCAATGTTCTCTCTGGAAAAGCCAGAAGGTTTCATTGAGGAAGTTATAAAGAACATTTAGTTTCTCTCTGAAGAGTTAGTGAGGTTTTTTAAAAATAGAAATTCAACAAGCTTTACTTTTGCTTGCATTTCGATAGCTTCAGTTTAATTACTGGTACTCATAAAAGTACACTTGTAAGAACAAGGAAGTTTTGGCCTTGAAATTTCACTGAAGAGCTCTTTGTCAAAAGACCTATCACTTCTCTGCATGTTACAAGTTTAGTGTGGGTTTGACAAGATTTTACAGTTATTTCTGTTTATGTTTTTCCATCTACAGCAAAATACCATCCTTTTCTTCTATCATGAGCAAAGATAAATAGGCCTATTTGTCCTCTATGACATCCATTTTACATTCCCTTCAATACTTAAGAATGCAGCCCCAACTTTTGTTGGCTTTCTTTTCAAAATCCGAGCCTCATGCTTGACTAAACTTGACAATAGAATGAACTGGCTATGCTCTGCAATTTCTACTGCTTTGCTTCAAATTTGTTTTGGTTATGCTTGTCAGCAACTACACACCAACACAGGTTGAACCTTTGGGATAATCATCAGTAGGTAAAATAAGCAGCATTGATTTATCTACATGAACTTGTACAGCTATTAAACACCCAAGTTCTAATGCTATAGATTTTGTTACATTTATTAATTATTTTATTATTATTATTACGTATTTATATAGCACAAGCAACGTACCTGGTGCTTTACAATCAATAATTACAGGCGGAACCCTGCCCCAGCGAGCTTACATTTGCTACTTAATTTCTCCCCAATGGTTTCGGAAACCCTCTCATGTTCCTATACTCCGATGTAGTTCAAAATCTGCAGGATCCATCTGCACTGGCTTTAGTCACATTTTATAGATGAGGAGTTATGTTTGTGTTGACCTATATATAAGAGTGCACAAGGTAAATGCTTAATGATTGCAACTCACTTTTTGTATTCAAAATAATGTTCTGCTATTTGTTCATCCCAAACTATTCTTGGTTTATGCTCCTTCAGGGTTTCAATGTACCTATAAAATTAAACAAAAATCTAAATTAATACCAAGGAAATAAACTTTCTTTCTATAATTCATTTATAAACAACATTATTATTATTATTTTAAAAAATATTAATAGTTAAATATTCCAGCTATCCATTATATTTATAGTGGCTGAATACTTGCTAATGCTTTAGCTTTTTTCTCCCAGCTTCAATAAATAATTTTTTTGAATCCATTAACTGGATGTATTTGTCACATCTGCAGATTGTTTTCAGCAATGGATTTGTCTATTCATATTTTCATTATTATTTTGCCATTCTAAGGCCCTTTTGACACAGACACTCTAACACTGATAAAGCGGGTGTTACATTTTATTATATGTATTGCAGGGCACCCATAAAGCACACCTGCAGCCCTGCAACATGTATAATAAAATGTAACACCCATTTTATCAGTGTTCGAGTGTCTGTGTCAAAAGGACCTGTTACAGGAAGGAAGATTTCAGTTAGGTATCAGGAAAAATTTCCTAACAGCAAGAGTTGTTTTGGAATGAAACAAATTTCTTTAGGAAGGTTATAGGCTATACGTCACTGGAGATTTTTAAAAAAAACAAAGATCTAGACTAGACAACCATCTGTTGGAGGTGTTATACTCATCCTACATCCAAGCAGATGACCCTCAATGTACCCTCCAAGTCTGACATTCTATAATTTTATCATCTTTATTATTTATTTGCACATTTATACCCCGCACTTCTCGCTACAAGCGACTCAGGGAAGCTCACAAAATTCATAATAAAAACACAGTGTAAAATATAAAACATATAAAACATATTATAACACACCCACTGTGGTATCTCACACCTTTGCAACCTGCCTGCTCCAGAATTTAGCTTGATTCCCCTGACAACATCATTTAACCATGTTTAACAACCTGTCTGTCACATATTCCCTCTCGTGTGATCTCATGCGCTTAGTTTTCTCTTTAGCATGACTGATCTACTTGGACTTTTGTACTTCATCTTGTTTAAATCTTTGTTAGTATCTTTCCTGTTTACCAGTTGCTGCTCAATAGTGGATTTAAACCCAAGTCTCCCAAATGGGAGTTCATGGCCACTTATCATATCCAGAAGTTACCAAACAGCCGAAAAAGCTGTTGTAAGTTAACCTGTGGTATTTAAACCAGCTCTGCCCTGATTTATCTTTCCCCTTTATCTTTCCCCCTTATATTTGGTTAAAACCATCTCTTCCATAACTTGTCTCATTATACCAGAAATTCTTCAGCTCATAACATTCAAAGAGAAATTAGATGTTAAAACTTTCTTAATAAAAAATTTCCATCATCAGAGCTAAAGATAGTACAACAAAATTCTATACACTGAAAGAAAAGAAAAAGTAAAGAACGGTACTCATTTCCAAGTTTGATAAAGATTTATTCTTTCTGAAAAAATTATTCTAAACATTATTACAGCATTGATATCACATGGAATATTCCAATCTCTCTGCTCTGGTCTTACTCATCCCTGTGAAGGTAAATTCCTAGTCTATAATTTGTTTAATACATTACATTAATTTGTTTAATACATTACATTACATGTGCAAAAGTACTTCACAGCACAAGATACAGTATGCAAACTTAGCTGCTACAATGTTTTGCTATAGACTAGATGACCCTCAATGTACCTAGCTATTATAAGTTCAGTCACCTAGCTGCAGATGCTGCAAGTTTTTGCTGAGTGGAAATGCAGGGCCAAAGTGTAAGGATATCCAGAATCAAGGGCAGCTCTTTAACAATGTGCACTCCTCCACTCTGTTCCACAATTCCAGCAGCAGCTCTGTTCTGAGTGGAAGTTCTGGCACAGGTCCAGGACTTGGACTTATGAGGAGAACACCCAGAAAAGAGTGCTGCCAGCTGAGTCGTAGTTGGCCTCGTGGTTTATCTTGTACATATGGGGAGACACTCTCATAGCAACCCTGTGAGGAAGGTTAGGCTGAGAGAATATTGTGACTGGCTCATGGTCACCCAGTGGGTTTCTGGCTAAGGTGAGACTTGAACCGGGGTTTCCCCCTACTTCCCGGTCCAGGTACTGAGCACATAGCCATTTTATTTATCCCATGCCATAGACACACATTGTTCCTCATCTCTCTGTATTCAATCTGACCAGCTTCCTCATTCATCCTGCTGGAGTTTGTGGATAAATTGAAAGCATAGGAGCACATTTATATGGTCACTCCTATTACCTGACATCACAGCACCTTGGTTGGTAAAAACATCACGGAGAAGGGTGTGTGAAGCCCCTGCAGTTCTGGCTTGAGCATGCTCAGTACAGATGGAATATGAGACTCAGAACACGCTGAGGACTATCAGTAAATTACTGCCAGATACCTATCCCCAAAAGGAGGTGGCTACTGGCTACATTGCGTTTCATGGCAGCTGCAGTCACAATCAATTATTCTTACACACCTCTGACTACTTTTTACTGAGCCTCATGGCAGGGTTACACTGAAATATAGTTTCTCCGACATTCTTTTCTAACCAATAAATATGAAGCCAGAGGCTTACCCATGACTGAGCACTTTTAAGTCTTATGTCAAAGCTGCAGACCTACAAACATATAATTATATGGCTAGGCTCACACAGCAGCACACACTGCAATAGGTTCAACCATCAAATAAAATGTCCAAGGGAAAGATTTCCAGGATTTATGCCAGATGCTGTTTACCTAAGAAACACACTTCTGCTGGGATATGAAAAATTGCACGGCACTTGGAAGGAGCTGTGCTCTATATCCCCAAAAGAAGCAATTTATCTTTTAAGCATAACATTAATTTTCAACTAGAAATATTTTTATATATAAGAGAGAGCGCGCGCGAGAGAGATCTATATATATTTCCATCTCCACTGTAGGGGAGTGAGTGGGGGTGTGTGTGAATATATTATACATACATACATACATACATGAATGACATATCTGAATCCTGACAAGACTGAAGTGATGATGGTTGGCTGGCCCTGTGACTTTGGGAGGTGGGGGGGGGGGTGGAATTGAAATTCCTGTTATTGATGGGGTCTGGCCCCCTTCGGTCACTCAGGTTTGCAGCCTTGGAGTGCTTCTGGCACCCCTTGCTGCACCTGAATAATCAGGCTTTAGCTGTGGTCAGGAGCGCTTTTCACCAACTTCATCTGGTGAAGACGGTGCGGCCTTTTCTTTCTGATTTGGACTTGGCCACTGTCATCCATGCTTTTATCACCTCAAGGCTGAATTACTGCAATGCACTCTACATGGGGCTGCCGTTGATGACTGTTCAGAAGCTGCAGCTGGCGCAGAATGCGACGGCCTAGCTTGTTTCAGGAATGGGTCACCAGGAGCACATTACACCAGTGCTCCACTGTCTACACTGGCTGCCTATAGCTTTCTGGATCCAATTCGAAGTGCTGGCTTTGGTCTTTAAAGACCTGGACCTATATATCTAAAAGACCACCTTTCCTACCATGCCCTATTGTAGTCCCTGCAGTTGGCCAGGAGTGCCCCCCTGGTCCGTATGACGGGGGCACGCAGGGAGTAGTTCTCAGTTGCTGTTCCAATCTTGTGGAACTCTCTCCCCATTGAGGTTCGACTGAGCTTGAGCATCTTTAGGTGGTGGTGTAAGGGCCTTTCTTTTTAGTTAAGCATTTGGCAGGCGTGGACTGCAGGTGGGAGGTTGCTGGGTGGTTAGGTTTTTTTTTCTGAATTGTATTTTAATGCCTTTTAATTGTATTTTATGTTTTTTGTGAGCCACCCTGAGCCTTCAGGGAAGAGCAGGGTAAAATGTTTTAATACATAATAAAACACACACACACACAGAGTTTAATATACCCACATTTAATTTTACAATTTATAATTATTCTTTAATATTTACAACCATACAATAATCCTTCAAAACCAATCTATACTATGGTGAGTCGGCTTTGGCATGAAACGAGTGCCACTTGCGCTTTAGCTGCCTACCTTCCTGTTTTATAGTAGCCTCAGATCCTCTGTATACTAGGGGGACCTGTCCTACCGCAGTGGTGGGAGCAGATGCCTGGGTGGAAATCAACATATTATTCCACAAATCAACCAGGCCATTGAGGTCAGTGGGTAAATCCCACAGAGTGTTCTGGAATCCTATTGATCTCCATAGGTGGACAAGCCTCACTGACTGAGCACTCAGACAGGGGCAAAGAAGAGCAGTGATAAAGGACTTTAGGAGGTAGTGATCCAACTGTGACTATGGTGTCTTTACAACACCCCCTATAATTGGAACCCTTCCACCTCATGTAGCCATCTCGGTGTAGACCAATACTTGTTATGGAGGCCAGGAAGTCCCACTCTAGCCCTAAAGGCCTGGCCTCAGCATGCATGTTGAAGTCACTCAAAAGTCTGGGTGTCCTGAATGCCACCTACAAGACCAACTTGGCTAGCTCACTCAGGGGGTATTTTCAGACGTTACGAGATCATGCTCAACCACAGTCAATTCCCTGAGGTGGGGAATGGTCCCGTAACGTCTGTTGGGGAACCGGAAGTTCCCCCCCAGATGTTTACCACACTCAATCCCGGGAATCACATTCACCACGCGATCGGCTGAATCCGTGGGGCCAGCGTCGATCGCGTGGTGAAGGTGATTCCCAGCGGGGATGAAGGGGCCCATCACGTCTGGACGGGGATCACGGCTCGGAATCCCTGCCGGGATTCTGGCCCGTGGTCATTTCGGGCGGGCGCTCCGGCTGCATTGGCCGCGGCGCCCGCCCGTCTCCCCAGAGGACGGGCGGCGAGGGAGCATGGAGGGGGCGGGGCCGTGTGGCCGCATGTTGTGCCGTGCCGTGTGGCCCCGCCCCTCCCCGATTCCCCTCCGGGATCTGTTGGCCGTGCCAGAGTGATCCCGGCAGGGAATCTCAGGGTTGTTTCTGTGATGGGGCGAAGCCGCCCCGTCACGTCTGAAAACACCCAGGGAGTCTCTGCATACTTTTTAACTAAGGTGCAGCTTGCTGCATTAACTCTGTGTTGGAAAATCCAGATAGGTAATTCCAAATTCAAAAGTACAAAATAACTTCCAAATGTTCATCACAATGGTCATGACAAATCATGCACAACATGACACAATGGTTATTCTCTTATCTGTTAGTTGGTGCTGAGCTGGCACACCCTCAGTGGAGTATATACCATGGTAGAGATAGAGAATAAATGTGTAATCCCAACAGAGGCATGTTTTGCAATGAGGTTATTGTTAATGCACCCAAGAATGAGACAGAGACATGTTTGGGTTTAAAATGGCTGCATTCTTTAATCAAATTAGAATTGGCAGGTGGGGGAATTGTCCTAGGCAATTCGGGTCCAGTACCACTTATTAAACTTTACAACATTCAAAACAGGTAGGGACAGGTCTGGATGCGCCCTCCAGTACCAGCCCTATTTATAACTCAAAATGTCTCCCCTTCGATCCAGCCTGCTAGCTGAGGCTGAAGGGGACTGTGTCCTTTCTGGACATGAGTAAGGAATCGGATGCCCTTGAGATTGAGGACTGTGCTTGTCCTTGGTCCCCTTGTGGGACACCCCGCCCCCCAGGGCTGTGATCCTGGTGCTTGCCATGTCATGCGTTTCCACCAGGTGTCGCTTCCCCATCTCTTATGGGGATGACTCGAACTAACAGATTCTATCTGCCTATTAATCTACTAAAAGTACTGGACCCCTGCCATCCAGGGGCCACCGGTCTTGACCGGACGAGCTCCGGCCCCCACCCGCCTAATCACTTAACATCTCCAATAACTGTGCCTTCAGGATGGCCAGGTAACACTCGTTACCATCAGGAGACAGGTGTACCCTATCGGCTCGGTAAAGTTCTGGCTTTTTGTAGGTTATCCCTTGATGCTTTATGCTGCGCACCCCCTGGCTGCTAACCCATTTTCCTACCTCTCTGTTGATGCTCCTCCTAGCCTTATCCACCTTTCTTGGATGACTTGCCCTGTCCCAGTTTAGCTGAGAGACTAAATCACTCCACGCTAGGCGAATGCCTGGGAACAACTTGAGTACCTCTAGGAGTTCGGTCTTAATTTGGATGATCAGGTGAACACCCTTCGTGCGGGGGAACTCATTTTTGCCTCGGTGTATAATGATGATGTTGGGTGGGGAACCCGTGTGGGTTGCGGCGAGGGTGGGCAACAGTTGATACCAGCTTGTGCCACCCCGCCCCATCCACCGAATCACTGCTCTTGCAGATAGGCTGAGCTGTGTTCCCCAATGCATCTGTCGAGCCGCCTTGCCTGCCCACCGCACTAAGCTGTGGCCAACAATCCACACAATTCGCCTGTTGCCGGGGGGAAGTGGGGGACCTGGGTGTAAATAAAGAAACAGCTCTGGTTAATGGAGAGGTTCGCACACGTAAGTCCTGAAAGCTCAGGACTGTCAACAGCCCAGTGCCCTGATGGTCTGACTGGGCAAATTGGCAGCAGCTGCCACGGATGTGGCCCCTATTCAAAAGGAGTGGGACCTGAATTCGGAGGGGGGGGAGGCCCAGTTGCCTCAGGGCGCCCCTTAAAACTGCTGTAAATTGGAAGCATGTCAGGGGTGTTCCCTTTTCGTGCTTAAGCAAAACCCCAGGGATTTGCGGGCGAGCGATCAGGTACTCCTGCATGGCTCAGACTGGACAAATCTCATGCGAGTCTGCCACGCGCAGGGAGACTATGTGTTCCCTTCCACGTTGATCAGTTTTCGAGCGGTGTAGTCTAAGGTGCCACACTCCGGGTTCCATGTGGACATCCTCAATCGTTAGGGCTCTCCCCGTAATATCCCTGCTCGACTCAGATACCACTTCACTCACCCTGAAGGCTCCAAAAGAGGTGGTCTTAAAGACTGTAGAGAAAAGTAGGGCCTCAAATGAATTAGAACATACATTGGGTAGTGCCCAGCATAAATTTGACAATATCAGGATGGTGATGGGAGCCTTATTGTCCGGGGCCGGGCCAGTGGCCGGGGCCCAGCTCTCCAGCATTCTACAGGTGTAGAAGCCCCTGTTTGGTGGAGGGTGGCCAGCCATGTTGCTTGCAAAGCCCAGGGCAGAGATCTTACCAGTGATTAGTTCCCACCGCCTGGCCACGCTGCCGCAAATGCATGGTAAATTGCAGCATTTGTGCCTCAGGGATGGGAAAACCCGTCGGCGACCCTTGTCAGGATTTATATTTCTGGAATTCCCTAAATGCCCTACTGTAAGCCATTTGGGTCTGCAGTGACTAGGATCCCTGGACGATGTGGTGGAGTTCTACGATCCAAGGCTCCACAACTCCGGCGTCAGGTGTTCTGCGATCGGACAGGCTCCTGGTGCCAGCTCACAGAAACGCTCCTTCTGGAAGTGAGAAAGGTCATTGGCTATGCCGCTGTTAATACCTGGCACGTGCCTTGCCTTAAACAGGATGTTATGAATCAGGCAAGCTAGCACGAATGCCCTGACTAGCTTCATCACGCGGGGTGATCTTGAGGACAACGAGTTGATAACATGGACCACTGCTATGCTGTCACACCAGAATAACACTACCTGGTTCATAAACTCAGCTGCCCACAATTTCACCACAAGAACAATGGGGAAAAATTCCAGGAATGTCAGGTCTCTTGTAATTCCCAGGTCCGTCCATTCCAATGGCCAGGGGGCTGCACACCATTTGTTCCAAAAGAAAACCCCAAAGCCAAACCTGCCTGCTACATCCGAGTGGACCGAGTATTTTGCCTCCACCAGCATTTGTTCCCTCCCAAAGCTAACCCTGTTAAAACCTGTCTGGAATGATGCCCATATCTGCAAATCCTCCATCTCCTGCGTAATTCTAATGCGATGGTGCTGGGGCGGGGGAGGATTCCCTTCCAGTTTGGAGTAAAGGCGGATCAGGAATGCCCTGGCCAGGGCCAGGGCCGGCCCCAGGGTTTGTGAGGCCATGTGCGAAGTCTTGGTGTGGGGCCTAATTTGCATAATTAGGCACCACCTAATTATGCAAATGTCTAAATTTACATAAAACCTACTCCCTCTGGACAGGAAGGATTCCCATTCTCCACCCCTCTGAGCAACGATGGAGAAGCATGGCCTCCTAATGCTTCCCCCTCTCCCCAGCTGAGTGTCTACCACCACTCCCCAGGAGTGGTTCCACTGCAGGGGCAGCCAAGCGGGCAGTGAAGCAGGCACAGAGAGACTGACTGCATCCACTGCCTTACTGGAGGAGGGGCCAGGGGGTGAGCTTAGCCAGTCTGGCCTCCAGGGCCTGTTGCTTCTTGCTGCCAGTGCCGCCTGTGCCTTGTGCA
>QEPC01008071.1:1811100-1823822 GCA_003113815.1 Sphenodon punctatus
TTCCGCGGTTCCGCTTATTTAATTCCGCAACTTAGTGGAATCGTGGAAACATGACATTTTCGCTATTTCCGCAATTCCGCCAGCGCCAAAAAATCGCGGAATAGTGGTTTTCCGCAATTTCTGCGATTTTTCCGCGATTTTTCCGCAATTCCGCGATTTGCAGAATTCCGGCGGAATTAGCGGAATATCCGCAGTAATGTCGCGGTGTGGCATGGGCAATTCCGAAATAGCGGAACGGAATCGCGGCGGGGTAAAAGCTGCTGCCGAATCAGCCCTAGGTGGGAGAAGGTTCTCCACCCAAACCAGTTTAAGGAATACTATTATCATGAAGCAAGTATTGTCTCTTTGCTTCAAAGGCACAGTGAGGAAATTAAAAAGTGCCGTCTAAATTCAGGTACTTCGGATTGGGTGTTTTTACATAAGACACCCCCATGCATGGTCACCGTCCACGGGGGGGATGTCTTGTTTGAATACAGTGCATGGGGGTGCGCGCTCCCATAACCTATGCCCCTTCCACCCAGTCCATGCACAGAGCACTCTGGTAAAATCCAGACTGCCCTGTGCATGGATGGGGTGGGCGGCGCATGGGCAGGGCGGCTGTGCGTGGGGCTGTTCGTTTGAAGCATTCCCCCATACACGGCACCCATGCACCTGCCCTATGCACCAACCACGACTCCATTCCCACCGTGTCTTGTTTAAAAATACCCTTAGTCTCTGGGTCCCCATTTTGGGACACCAAGTCATCCAAACTCAGGAGACACTAGAAAGCTGGTGTCTAACCTGTCAAAGAGACACATCCTGTAAACTGAGGGTCTGGAAATAGAACATAAGATTAGGATACCAGAACTGTGTATTCAAACTCTACCCCACACTCTCTCACACATAATTATAGAAGCAATTATTTCACAAGTTGTGTGACATCAATTCCAAACCTGTATTAAGAAAAGTTAAGTATTGCAGCACTAAACAGAAACAGCTGCATGATTGTGTTGGTAATCTGAACAAGGGTTTGGGGACTAATACAGACTAAATCGTTTTTCTTTTGTGAATCAGGAGAATATGCATGGCTGATATAGATATTGCTGTCTTAAACCAAGGATATTGGTGATCATTCAGAAAGCCAGGAAAAGAAAAATAAAACTTGCTAAAATTCATACTAAAGATTTTAAGCTAATGTAACAGATGTGTTAAACAAAATATGAAAGCTTTCTCAAAGAAAATGAGGTCTTTATTTCTAAGCTGCTATGCATTTCCCGACTAATAAAGATAGGATTGATTCACAAGCTCATATATCTCTCATATTTACACACACATTTAACAGAATGCTGCTAATCCAGCAGATCCATTTTGCCTACGAGTGTTCAAGATTTAATATGTTCATTTATTGTTTTCCATCTTGCAATTTTTTTTTAACAGTAGCTAAAAACAAGCTATTTACTTGTGCTTCAACTGCAAATTACTTGTGACAATGGATGCTAATTAAGTGTATTTCACCTGCAGCAGCTATCTGAAATTTATACTGTCAGTAATTGGTGCTCTTCTGACCATAACCTAAGAGTGAACTTTCCTCTTCCATCTAAAGTATCAGGCAATCTTCTTTTTGTATTTGCACAGTTAGCCATGGATTTTTCTCTTCAGTTTATCCAATCTAACACTTGACAGGTCACTATTTACACTGGGCTTGGTTTTGACAGTTTGGTTTACCTTCACAAAATAAGCCTTTTGCCTTTAAAAAGCAAGCATATGGTCTCTGGACAACTCTGTCTGCTGCAAGCAGAGAGGAGGGCACAGTCCTGTCAGGCAACAGACAAGTTAATGGTAGAGTAATTTACTTCACCTGAGCAAAGTCAGGATTCAAGTGATCCCACAAAAACAAACAAGCACCTGAGAACGGAGTAAAAAATGAAGCTCTGAGACATGGAAAGCATTCTCCGTGAGTTAAAAAGGTGTAGGTTTTTTTACTTACGGTTTAAGTGGTTTTGTTTGGCTGCTGAGCAGGTTCTTTGCTGCTTTCATAACAAAATGCCCCCCAAGTGGAGAAGTTTTTGTTGCTTTTTATAAACTTAATCAGGCACTTCCAACTTGAGACTTTTCCTGTCAATGTGAAACTTCATTTGGGATCAAGTAATTTGGCACATACAAGTCTACTCTAGTTTTTAGAATAGTCAGGACTTCTGGATGACTAATCTGCAACTCCCTAGTGCAGTGGTTTCCAACATTTTTACTTGCAACACCCTGTTTTGAGTAGGGGTGTGCACCAGGCCCCCATGTCGTTTTCGTTATTAACAATGTTGTTTTCATTTTAATCATTTTTGCTATCATTTTATATCATTTTCATTATCAGTATCGTTTTTGTTATCAGTATCAATATTGGTTATCATTATTGATATCGGTACAATTTCAAAAAAAGATTTTATTTTTGGTATCGATATCGTTATTGATACCTGTGCACAACTAATATTTATCGAAATTTAACGGAGACAGGGGAAGGGGAAAGGAAAATTAATTATCTAATCTATTATCTAATCAATTATCTGTATCGTTATTCTATATCTAATCTATACTACCTATCTATATATAATGTACAGGGGGAGAAGGGAAGGGAAAGGGAGAAGGTAAAATGTAGGGTATGAGGAAGGAAAGGTATTGGTGGGAATATCTAATAAATAAATAAATACAATGATGGCCAGGAGGATTTTTTATGTGCAGGCACCACAGTTCTGTAAACGCAACCTGACAAGCAGAGCTCTCACACAACGGAGAGAAAAAACCTGGCCCTCCCATTATAAAGGGTTGCAGTGTCCTCCAAGAGGCGCTTAATAACCCCCTTCTATGCAATTAGGGGGAGAAATTTCTGTGTTGGAGGATCTTGCTGGTTATGAGAATATGTCGTAGCAAGTTAAAAATGTTCTATTCTCACATACAAGAACTCCTCTGACCTGAACATTGACATGTGGAAAGAAGCAGTCCCCCTCAGAAATTTCTGTGTGGTAGGGTGAGTGTATGTTTGGGGGGGCGGGGGAGTGAAGGGGACAGAGGAGAGAAGGAAGGAGCAACATCTTCTAACACTTGTTCAGAAACCAGCATCTGCCAAAGAGGCAACATCTACTTTTTAGTCCAGAAGATTAAATTGATGTAATCATGTGGGCCAGAACACTGCACAGAGGTCCACTGCTGACTTTCCTGCAGACTTGACTCATCTGGAGATGATGGATTTTTATGCATTCAGAATGGTTTTTTTAATCCGCAAAACAGAGTGCGTGATTAAGGGGTGGGAGGCGGGTCCAGATGATGAATCTGTGCCATGGATCAGTTGCCTATTTTTGTGTGTATGCCCTCATCCCTGACCTTTACCCTGTGACATTCTGCCAGGCTCAAACCCTGGACCCTGGGACTTCACAGCCACCTTGACCTCAATGCCACAGCAGAACAGCTTCTGTTGCTGATCCTCCAGGATAGAGGAGGCTTGCCTGACCATGAGCCAAGCCACAAGCCCCCTTCTTCCATTGGTTGACCTACAGCTTAAAAAGCACACAACAAGAAATGGAAGATGTCTGAACAACCAGAAAGCCTCAATGGTTTCTGTTCCAGACCTACTTGATCCTTGTACCTTATAAGCTCTGCTGTGCCCTGACTGACTATTGACCTTTATTTTGGCCTTCCAACTCTGCTGATCCCCCAGCTCAGACACTAGCATTTGAACCTCCTGGAACTTGACCAGACCAGATTCTGACCATGCCCCCAGATTACCTCTGAGCCTACCGATAATCTGGATGGACCTACTGGCTTGGATCCTGACAACAACCTTGAGAAGATTCTTGGCAGTGTCCCCCCGGGTGGCCATTGGCGTGCTGAACACTCTGAGCCAGTCCTTGTGACATACTCTGAGCTCAGTCTTCTTGTTCCTACCCCAAGCACTGAATCTAGGATCCAGATCCAGACACTGGAAAGGCGCAAAATAAAAACTACCTGTAGGGCACTTTTGGTACCTCCTAGGCCTGAGATTCCCCATCCCTGGTCTAAGGGGCTCATTCACACATCATTCTCCCAACAAAAGGAGCCAAGGCAAAGCGCAGCCTCCCGTACAAACCCCCTTTACAAAACACTTCCCCACATGGGAAGCCAGCACGATATGATGTGGTGTCTGCTCCCCCACACTGTGTCTGTCTGGAAGAATGTGTGAATGAGCACTAAACTCATTCTGTCAGGCATTTGGCGAGGGAGAGGGGTAAGGGTGGGTGGGATGGGGGAGGGCAGAGTGGGGTTTTCCCCTGTTTTATGATTATTATGTTTTAAAGTGTTTTATATTGTATTTATATTTTTATGTTGGTAGCTGCTCTGGGCTGCCTGTGGCGGGAAGAGCGGGATATAAATTTTGTAAAATAAATAAAATAAATGAATAAACTTAAAACTACAGATCAAAGCCAGTGCAAAGCTAGCCTTGCAATTGACAAGCAAGCTGCTAATAGGCTGTTTAGAAGAGGGAACAAGGTTTCTGTCTGACTAGCCACAGTGACTGAGAACACTGAAAAACTAAAGAGGGTGCAGAAAGGGGCTACAAGAGCTAGCTGAGGGCCCACAAACTAGTCACTGCAGTGAAAATTAGATGTTCTCACAAAGAGGAAGATGTAGCAAGAACAAGTTGAAAGGGATTTTCAAGTACACAAGACACAGAAACGCCACAGGAATCCTGACAGCTCTATACTTGAAGGTGTCAGGGATAGCTAATGAGATGACCATGGTGCAAGGCCATAAGTGTTCCTGTCACTGGAGAAAGCGGGAGAGTGATCATCTGTTAAAAAGTACTATGAACTATGGTGGCTGTCAAAAAAGGTGAATCTTCCTTTGTCAAGTGAGTATTCTAACCTTCATGTAGGATGTTCAGTTCAAATGTATTTGTTTCGACCATAGGTTATAACAATAACAACATACAAGACAGCATGGCCAAAGGCCAGTACAACACAAAAAATAAACAGACAATAAGATTAAAATAGCAAAAACAACTAGAAAGTAAACATTAAAATTTCTCCCAAGGCCCTTTCAGGAGACCCATAGTAAAGTCTAGTGCAGCCATAAATGCATTTTCAATGTTCAATAATCCAATTTCCCAAAAATTATTTATTCAAAGCTGACCTTTAAATAGGTGCTGCCAGAAACAGAGCAACAGAGAGAGTAATAAATGGAACCTCATCCATCAACAATAAATGAAAATATAAGTCATTGGACTGACCAGGATAAATGTTCAGAATGGGTGTAATAAAACTGGCCTGAAGTTCGCTATAATACCTACAGTTAAAGAGCCTATGACTCATTGTTTCTACTTCACCTGACTCTCATGTAGGATGATTAATTTTTAAGTAGAACTTATAGTTTTAAAAGTTCAAAGTCTAAGTGAAATCTATGCTATGAAAGTCTTGTATTCCACCTTGATACCACATTACCCATATTTGAGAGACCATGGTGACACTGCAACTACCCACTGATTGGGAGAAGCTTAGACTGCCAATATCACCTCAGAATGCTTATGGAGCATGTGTCACCTTGCAATAATGCAAGTCCAGAACTTGCTTCAAGGGCAACCAAACTACTCCCAGCGCTGGGAGTATGACATCTCCCCCCCCCAATTCAGAGATCAGAACCAGCTTGAGACCTTCAACTTAATGTGTATTTTCTCCTGGAGACTATGAATAAGTGACAAAATATAATAAATAACTGATGCCAAGTAATAAATAATGAATCTTACCTTCAAAATTAAACATGCATAATGTATGTGTTACTCTTCCAACAAACAAGCACTAACTATAAGAAAAGAAGTAGTCTTAGAAATATATTCCTTACTGAATAGGAAATGATTAAAAATTGTCTCCTATTTTCTGCTGTGGAAAAGAAAAGGAAAGATAACATTTGTATTAACATAGACATTGTCATGACACCACTCAGTAGGTGACACCTTTGCCTGTGAGTCAGTACTTTATCATGGTGGCTAGGGCATGATTCCCTCTGACTGCATTCCTGGTTAAACTTGCATTCCTGACAAACTCTAAAAGATTCTTTGTCAAACTGGAACAGGGAAAATATTAGCTCTGATGTTGACAACTTCCATCATTAGGAAAGGAACTAGCATAAGCAACGTAGTTTCTCTCATGAGCCAAATTTATACCCTATGGGGATCTAAGAAACTTGACAACTCAAGAAATTGACCAAAATGACCTCATAGCCTTCCTCATAGCCTTCCTCAAGAGGAAGAGGATGAGTGATTATACAGGTCAGTTGATTAAAATGTCTGGTTTTCTTAAGCGAAAGCTGTATATCATCTTTTGTGAGGGCAGCAGAAATACTGCCGCTCCTGTTCTCATGTTATCTGAAAAAATTAAACAAACAATGAACTAGTTTTTTCCTACTGGCTTTTAAAAGTAAGGAAGCATATGATGTTAGCATATTAAAGGCCTGTTTGGGCAATTCTGACTATACTCACTGGTTTATAATTTGAGCTCATGCTAAAAGTTACACTGCTCATACCGAAGTTCTGCTGTGGAAGTTTACTAGTAAATGCTCACAAATAAAAGCATTTAGGGAAAGGATGGGGTCAGGGGATACACCCAGCTTCAGAGTGCATGGAGTCTAAGTTGCAAGCAAGCACTGTAGGACTGTAAAATGTTTTTTTTGCTTACATGGTGGGCAAGCTAAGGTGGGAGTCTTAACTTACAATTTCCATGCGTTTTGCAGCACGATTGAATTTGTAAGCACCTTAACTCCTCCCTTAAACCAAAGGTTTTTTGATCTTATGACTGTTTAATAAACAGACTGAGTTAGGTCATCTGATATTTCAACCTTAACAATTGAAACGAAACCTGTAATAACGAGTTCAAGAATCACAATGATCTTAAAAGAGTGCCTACAGTTCTCCCTTAAAACCATCATCATCTCCACAGAAGTAGAGAGGTCTGTCTGAATCATGTTATATATGAAAAGTAAGGAACACTTGGCATGAAAAGTATGCTAATCAATCTTAAAATTGCACCTATCTGCACAGCTGAAAGCCTCCTCGCTGAGTGAAATGCCACGAGAGTGCCAAGAACATATTGTTTCACCTCCACAGCAAAGGACTTAAAAATTCTTTACAATGCAATTAGATTCAGCCTGAAACTTCATCAGAACTCTAGCTCTCTCCGTTTTTGCTTTTGTCTATCACAGGCCATCTTTGGAACCAGTGGAGAAGGTTATTGTTATTTGTGGAGGAATAAATATGGCCTGCCAACTACAATAAGGCTGATGGGTAGCAGCAGGAAGTTGGGTGGAACATATGATCACTTCTTTTTTCTTCCTTGCCTCTAACTCTTCGCTCTTGACTTGGTAGCCTTACTTATTTACATAAATTTCTACCCCGTCCGTCCTGCGTCAGGCAGTTCGGGGCGGCTCAAAGCAATATAATAACAATACAATGTAATAATATAAAATAGCAACAATATAAACATCCATATAAATAATCATTATAGAACAGTAAAAATACAAATAATGTGTAGCCAGAAAAAAAATAACCAACAACCCTTCGTCCACCAAATGCTTGGTGGAAGAGCCACATCTTACACTGATGGCAGAACACAAGGAGGCTCAGACTAAGGCAGACCTCCACCGGGAAAGAGTTCCACAGCACTGGAGCGGCTGCCAAGAATGCCCGCCTGTCAGTCCCCACCCGTCTGTAGCAGGGAACCTCCAGGAGGACATTCCCTGACAACCACAGGAGCTGCCCAGGAAGTGAGGTGGTCCCTCAGATAGGCAGGGCCCAGGCCATTTAGGGCATTATAGGTCAACACCAGCACCTTGAATCGGGCCCGGAAGACTATAGGCAGCCAGTGCATTGCCCGGATCACCGGCATAATGTGCTCCCAGCAACCTGTTCTGGTAAGCAGATGGGCTGTGGCATTCTGCACCAGCCCCATGTAGAGCACATTACAGTAGTCTAGCTTCGAGGTGACAAATGCATGAATGACAGTGGCCAGTTCGGAGTTTGCGATATAGGGGTGGAGCCGCCTCATCAGATGTAACTGGCGGAATGCACTCCTGGCCACAGACGTCTGGAGATCCAGAAGCAGCTGTAGATCCAGGATCAGTCCCAGGTTCCTAACCTGAGATGCCAACACAGACAAAACCCCGTCAATAACAGGTAATACCCTCACATCTAGAGCGCCAGACCTGCCAACAAGCATCACCGCCGTCTTGTCAGGATTCAATTTCAGTCGGCTCGACCTCATCCAGTCTGCCACAGCCATCAAACACTGGAAAAGCACCTAGACTGCAGGACCAGGGTTTGATGAAAAAGACAGGTACAGTTGCATGTCATCAGCATACTGGTGACAATGAACTCCCCATCTATGCACAACCTCTCCCAATGACTGCATATACACATTGAACAAGAGAAGGGACAGAATAGAACCCAGCGGAACCCTGCACGGAAAACCCCTGGGAGAAGATGCACAGTCTCCCAGAACCACCCGCTGAAATCTACCTGCTAGGAAGGACTGGAACCATCATAAGACTGTTCCATCCACCCAAGCAAGGTCCCGCAGGCGGGTCACCAACACCTTATTCCCGGCTCTTTGCTGTGTCCCTTGTTCTGAATCCCAGCCAGTTTTTTGTTTCTGTTCTCCCCACTTCTGGACTCTGACCTTCTCTGGGACCCTAATCCTCAATCCCCTGATATTCTGCCCCTACTTACGTCCCAGACCCCCACCACCTCAGACAATCTCTTTTTCTCCACCCACCCACCAAAGATGGTGCTATGGTCATGACGATAATTCCTGAGATACGTCATACTTCCTGACCCAGACACTACAGATTTTCTAGCCTGTGACCAAAGAACATGTTTTCATTGCTGACATTGCAGGATAAAGCAAGAACACCTAATGTTTAATTAACGCTCTGCTTTAACTATTAAAAAGTTGCATCAACATTCATTGCTATGTTTCTTGCAGCAATGACACCGACTGATGTCAGTGTTCAGATCTTTCTCTACAGTTATCTATAGATAACTGACTGGAGCGTTTAGTTAGATTACAGCTAGTTGTTTTTTTCCCCATGTGCGCACGCAAAAATGACTTTTGTTTATGTTTATGGCAGTGTATGGAAGTCATGGATCAGGGTACCATTGCGTTCAAAAGAATGGATCAGTAGAGTCATGGATTGGAGTCTCAGAGTCTACAAACACGGAACAAAAAATAACAGTGCAGGTGTGATCAGGGGCTCAATCCTGTTCTGGGGCTCCCAGCCCAATCTCTGTACGATAAGCAAAGCCAGGCTGGGGGCGAGAGCCCAGGAGGCATTTTAGGAAAATACGGTGAGGCAGACCTGCCAGTTGGTCCCTGCTGGGCTCCATCTGCTCCATGGCCACCCATCAGGCTGAATCCGGGTCTCTTGTCCCATAGCCCTGCCACTGCCCTGACCCAGGCTCTACCAGCAACAACAGGTCAGATCCTGTGGCCCTACCTCTCCTGCTCAGTCTCTCTTCCCAGCAAAGTCCTCATCCATAGAGGGGGGAGGTTCCTAGAAGCCCTGACCCAGACAGGGATCAGCCAGACTTGAGACATCGATGGGTGAGAACAGGACTCAGGCAGGGTAAAGGAGAACACTGAGCACTGGGGTAGCCAGGCCTCTCCTCTTAGATATCACCAGCCTGGGTCCTCCTGCCATGTCTCTCTGTGTCATTTGCAGCCTCCAAACGTCCACTGTCCCTGCAATGAGTGGGTGGGTCAGGCAGCAGCCTCCCCCCTGGATCTCCGGACCAGAGCCTCTTAATCGCCTGTGATTTCCCAGCCTCCTAAATCCCTGCCCTGCTACAGCAGGGATTCCTAGCTGGACTTGCATTGGTTTGCCAGAGCCACCCACTGCCCCTGAAACTGAGGGGACATGACAAAGCATAGGAAGTATTGGGCAAGTACTGCATNTTCCCAGCCTCCTAAATCCCTGCCCTGCTACAGCAGGGATTCCTAGCTGGACTTGCATTGGTTTGCCAGAGCCACCCACTGCCCCCGAAACTGAGGGGACCTGACAAAGCATAGGAAGTATTGGGCAAGTACTGCATATCAGGACAAACTGGGACAACTCATGTTTGAATATGTTAAGACACCAGAGAGAGCAAGAGCAGAGAAAGGGGCAGATGATACATAGCATTTAAGATAAGAACAAGTTATCTATTCATGGTGTAACAAAAAGAAGTGCAACTACATTTTTACAAACTCTGAAACAGTATTTGGTGAGCCTGGAGTTTTTCTGGTTTCTTAAAATGCCAGAATCCAATACACTATTAACCCAGCCTTTTGGGAAGGGCGGCATATAAATGAAAATAAATAAAATAGCAGCCCTGGACTGTTAATGAGCTGATGATGGCCCTTAACCTCAAGGGAATACCCCTAACAGTCTTCCTGAGCTGCAACAGCCACCTCAGCTCACCTGCCTCACTCTCCGGGACGCTGGGCACTTATGGCAGTTGGGTGGTGGCAAGGATGGGTAGTCTGAGAAGAGGAAGAAGGCACTGCAGCCTGAGAGAAGCAGGGGCTTGAGGTGGGGTGCACCGGGCAGCTCGGAGGTGTTGGACCACAGCGCCTCGGTGAAGGTCAAGCTCCTCTCACCGGAGCGGAGGCTCAGCTGCAGCGACACCAAGTCCCCAGGCAGTGGCCCACCCCTGCCTGCTTGTGCCTCTGGAGACAGTGCTCCGCTGTTTTCGGTGCAGCCACTTTCTCATTCCCTTCCAAACCCCATACCCTGAAACACTTAAGCCAAAGTGCTATGCCATGCTGCAATTTCCACTCCCCCCCCCAGTTCCCCCCCTTCCAAGAAGAAACATGGAAACCATGGAATATGAAAAATAAAGAACTTTATTTAAAACAATTAAAAGTGTTTCTTCTTGTGCCTATGGCTACACCTGAGTCGGTCTCTGGCCGGGACACAGACATGCGGGTGCACATTAACCTGGATTTGGAAGCATTCACCCGCACAGCGGACTCCACATTCTCTAAGACCCAGCTGTGAGTGGGGGCTGCAGCGCTGGTGGATAGTGGCCACATGGCCAATGGGGGTGAACATCTGGCGAGCACCTAATTATTAACTGGCAGGTGAACTGGACAGCCGCCTGGTGTGTGTTTATGTTTTGTTTGTTAACACTCTATGCTATAATACTATCTTCACTAACAAACAATTCACATGAAGAGTGAGAAATTATGCAGTTGTCATTGCTTAATCAATTACCACTTAGATTAGCAAGCTATTTCAGTTTGGTGTTAAATTTAACTATGATCCTATTTACTATTAAGCTCTAAGAATGTATATATGTAGCAACCTATGGTGACATATTGATAGACTTCCCACCTCTCCCAGAGAACTAAACTGGACAGTTCTAATTCACATGCTTTGGTTTATGCAAACTTAGAAGGCTGGGTGCGTAGCATGGGGGTGCAAGGATAGATGGGCAACTGCATAGCTCCTACACAGAGGGACCCCTGGGGCAAGGAGACGTGGCTTGATCCCCCAGCTGCCTTACAAAGGCTCAAGGTGGTAGATCTCCTGGGTCCTCTGCACCTTTCATTTCTGCCGCTTGTGATTGTGCCACTCCAGCTCCCTACAGCCTTCAGACTCTGGGTCAAACCCTGAGAGGTAGTAAATTAACCCTGAGAATTATCAGTTTAACCCAAATCCTGGAGCTAATGCTCAAAACCCCCAAGACTTGGGGGTAAAAAAACCCTGAGCAGTGATGGCCCACATATAGGCCGTTTTCAGACGAGTGCGGCGGCACCCGCACTTGTTTCTCAAAAGAGCGGGCAGTCCATTCCACACGTGATGCTGCTGCCGAATACGCGCATGCGCGGGCAATGCGCATCCATTTCCGGTCGTGAACTGACCGGGTCGGCGATCGAGGCTGGTCATACGTGGCCAGAAATGGATGCGCATCGCCCGCGCATGCGCGTATTCAGCAGCAGCGTCACGTGGAGAACGGACTGCCGGCTCTTTTGAAAACAAGCGCGGGCGCCGCCGCGCTCGTCTAAAAACGGCCGTAGATGTATGATGGAGCTAAGTTTGCCATACATTCCTTAATTCAAGTGACTGCTCTTTTTGTCAGAACTCAGGTGTCTCTTATCTGGCAATCTTGCTCAACAGGAAGAGGTGTGTCTTGTTACTAAACTTGTGACTGGTCTGCCCAAATTTCACACACAATACACTTGACCAAACAATACTGGCAGCTTAACATATGCTTGGTATATAAGTGGACTTGTTTGCAAAAAACACACACAAAACCCCCAAACCCTGCAGTCTGAAGAGCTGGAATGCCATGTAAATGTTGACATGGTAATTACAGAAGCTATCAGCAATTTTATTTCTACTTAACAGAAATATCATGCCCAAACATGTATATCAAAGAGCCACATTAAACTTTTATAGTTTTTCTAACACTAGCCTTTGGTTTTCCACATCAGTTAATAAACCACATATATGCTTTGGATTTCCCCCACCTCATAAAAGCCTGACTTTTCAAAGCCACTATTGTTGTTCAATTTCATACTAAAAGTGGAGAGATAAATCAATGTATGAACTTTCATACAGGTAAGAAAGCAACACTCGGAGCAACACTACCAAAACATTCTACAAAATGTTAGGTGGTATGGATCTTTTACCAAGTCTGTTAATTTATCATGCCTGGACAGCTAGTTGACTCCTTCAATATGAAGGTAAAT
>QEPC01008071.1:1831411-1845272 GCA_003113815.1 Sphenodon punctatus
GGGGGGGGGGTCAATCAACAGGGGTTGCAAATCCAGATCAATAATAGCAAGGGAGTGTGCCAGAGGTTCAGACCTCCCCAAATTCGTCACCCCGGCAGCTCCCACACAACCTTCCAGCCCCTCGTCCCCCCCAGCACCAAACAAGGGGTAGGAGCCATCAGTACTAGCTACATCACCCACCAGATCAATCACCCCACTTCTCTCGAGGTCCACCAGGCGAGGGGAGGATACCCTAGTAGGCCCCGGTTCCTCACCACCCCCAACCTGCAAAGGCAGTATTTTCTTCCTAACTGCTATTAGGCTGGAGTCCATAATGGGGAGGAGAAGGGGATGAGAGTGGGAATGGGGAGATTTTAACCGTAAAGTAAAGTTCCCTAGATTCTTAGATAAGGCACCAAACTGCTCCAATATGGCCTTCTGCCCTTCTAGATGGAAAGGATGAGGGGGACCAGAAGCGGTATTACAATAAAGCTTTAATCATTCTCTAGAAATGGACAGGGAATTTGGCTAATTCCCTATGCCATTGTTTAAAGATAAATGATCTATTCTCCCTTTCATAGACTGACTGGGTTGGAAATTATCATGCTTTTCTGTTGGTAACAGCAAGACTATAGATTGTCTATGTAGCTAAAATTTGGTAGGTACATCAAGCAGCAGCATTCCATCTACAAGACAGACTGGTTTTGTGCTTTATATTCTTCATCCAACAAATGCCCCTATAAATTCACTCATGTCATATTGCATAACTATAGATGCTACCATACATAGCGTTAGCCACTTGTTCTATATTTTTAATGCACATCTTCTGTTATGTCTGTATGTGCAAACATGTCCTGCCAAAGGAAAGACATGCTGAAGATGGGTGCTGCAAATACGTATCTTTCACTGATACACAGCTGCTGTTTCATCTAGATAAGCACAGCAGTCTGTTTCTAGTCTGCAGTAATTCAAAGGAACATAGGGACATGGACATTTGTGAAGTGACATTGCAGAGGCACTCTAGTTCCTTCCAGTCTCCATCATGGCTACCGAATGTCACCAGAAATGCTACATACGTTTAAAAAGAGATGTACCATGTTTGAAAAGCTATGTTCCTGCTCTGCATGCTTTGCTGTATCTGCATTTGGAAAAGCATTCTATTCCTTGAAGTCTTGGAACAGGCACACCATAAACAGAAACACTGCTAAGGACATTTGCCAAACTGTGGGTGTGACATACGTGGGACAAGGTGCATTACAGCTTGAGAGGCCCTCACAAGGGATAGATATGGGAGAAGATCTAGGACAGGGGTGGGGAACCTCAGGCCCAGGGGCCAAATATGGCCCTCGGCAGGTTTTTATGTGGCCCCTTTCCAGTGCCTGGATCTGGCCCCTGGATCCATTCTCTACACTTGAGCACTGAAAAACTGAGCTCATGATAATGGAACAGAGATGAGGGCACATGCACACAAAGGTAGAAGGACAGATCCATGATCTGGACCCTTTTTTCTTGAATAAACCTGTTAAGCACCCCCGCCCACAATCTCTATGTGGCCCTTTGAGCGTGTACTAGTTTTCAATGTGGCCCCCAGGACAGAAAAGGTTCCTCACCTCTGATCTAGGGCCACTGTTGTGACCATGCTGTGGCAGCAATGCATCTGCCCATGCCCTGTTGATAGTTCTCCCACTACAAAATTCAAATTCATTGTTAGCTCCAGTCAGTTTCAATAAAAACAGTTTGTACAATGGTATCAAGTTTTGTTGGAGTGAAGGGCTTTAATAACAAGGGTATGGCTTTGGTGTTGGAAGTGTGTGTAGTGGCATAATTGAAATCAAACAGAAAGGTGAAGTTCTCCTTTGCAATCGGACGTATTTACAAGGCATGGAGTGGGGAGTTTGGGGCACACAGTGGAGTCCATAAAGCCCCCTACCAGGTTTTGGGCTGGCTTGATGGAAAGCAAGAAGAAATTGTAATGAAGGAATCCATGTAAGGTTGGGAATGGTTTTTAGAAGAATGAGGGAGGGAAGGAGTAAAATAAAATGGAAATTTCCGGAACTCCCTCTGTACATAGGGTAGGGGTTTAGTGAGTAGTTATCAATAAGCACGAATGCAAGGGCAACATGCAGATACAGTGAGAGGAGCGCATACAGTAGGGATAATTTTGATTGGCAGTTTGTGCTGAGATATGGGAAGAAGCATTAAGATGCAATGGGAACACACAAGGACTCTGAGCTGGAGATTTTCACCTGCCCTCATAGCTCTACGTCTCACACTGAGACAACGTACAGTGGGGAGATTTTTCATGGTAGTTTGTACGTATGAACTATTCATGTTCCTCTAAGGTACTTTGCCTTTAACTAAATCATATTGCTGTAAGATGCTGTGCCTGCAACCCAACCAAAGTACATAGTAGTACCCTAATGCGGCAAATACATTTTTGTAAACAAATTCACTCCAGCTACTGATGTAATGGCAGATATGTTGTAAAGGTGCACAGGCTATTTATTATACAGAGTAAAAAACCCAATGTACTCTTTGTCTTATGCAAACATTCTGGTGTACAATGCAGAATCATATTACTTCATTGTAAAACATTGTTCGTGGGATAATAGATACAGATAATTGAATATCATTAACATTTTCCTGCTTTCAAAATTAAGTTGTGTATTGAAAATTTTGCTGCCAGCTGTTTCACATCTGGAGGCCCTTGCAAATATTTTATTTGCAATACCCTGTATCTGCTTTCCTTCCATTTTTAGTTCCACACATTAAAGTGTAGCATTAATTAGTTTTCTGTGAAGAGATTATTACCTGGATGTAACAAAATGTTTTGTGGCCATTCTAGCTCTGCCATTGGTAAAAAAAAATAGCTCCCCCTAGTGAATATTTATTATTTATTTATTTATTGCATTTATACCCCGCCCCTCCTGACAACAGCTCGGGGTGGCTTCCAACAATCATAAAAACAAATATAAAACACGTATAAAACAAATTAAAATACTCAGACAAGTTAAATATTTTAAAACAGGGCCCCGGGATACAATTTAAACATTAAAACAATAGACAGGGTAGGGGAGATAAACAAAACNAACAAATGCCCCTATAAATTCACTCATGTCATATTGCATAACTATAGATGTTACCATACATAGCGTTAGCCACTTGTTCTATATTTTTAATGCACATCTTCTGTTATGTCTGTATGTGCAAACATGTCCTGCCAAAGGAAAGACATGCTGAAGATGGGTGCTGCAAATACGTATCTTTCACTGATACACAGCTGCTGTTTCATCTAGATAAGCACAGCAGTCTGTTTCTAGTCTGCAGTAATTCAAAGGAACATAGGGACATGGACATTTGTGAAGTGACATTGCAGAGCCACTCTAGTTCCTTCCAGTCTCCATCGTGGCTACCGAATGTCACCAGAAATGCTACATACGTTTAAAAAGAGATGTACCATGTTTGAAAAGCTATGTTCCTGCTCTGCATGCTTTGCTGTATCTGCATTTGGAAAAGCATTCTATTCCTTGAAGTCTTGGAACAGGCACACCATAAACAGAAACACTGCTAAGGACATTTGCCAAACTGTGGGTGTGACATACGTGGGACAAGGTGCATTACAGCTTGAGAGGCCCTCACAAGGGATAGATATGGGAGAAGATCTAGGACAGGGGTGGGGAACCTCAGGCCCAGGGGCCAAATATGGCCCTCGGCAGGTTTTTATGTGGCCCCTTTCCAGTGCCTGGATCTGGCCCCTGGATCCATTCTCTACCCTTGAGCACTGAAAAACTGAGCTCATGATAATGGAACAGAGATGAGGGCACATGCACACAAAGGTAGAAGGACAGATCCATGATCTGGGCCCTTTTTTCTTGAATAAACCTGTTAAGCACCCCCGCCCACAATCTCTATGTGGCCCTTTGAGCATGTACTAGTTTTCAATGTGGCCCCCAGGACAGAAAAGGTTCCTCACCTCTGATCTAGGGCCATTGTTGTGACCATGCTGTGGCAGCAATGCATCTGCCCATGCCCTGTTGATAGTTCTCCCACTACAAAATTCAAATTCATTGTTAGCTCCAGTCAGTTTCAATAAAAACAGTTTGTACAATGGTATCAAGTTTTGTTGGAGTGAAGGGCTTTAATAACAAGGGTATGGCTTTGGTGTTGGAAGTGTGTGTAGTGGCATAATTGAAATCAAACAGAAAGGTGAAGTTCTCCTTTGCAATCGGACATATTTACAAGGCATGGAGTGGGGAGTTTGGGGCACACAGTGGAGTCCATAAAGCCCCCTACCAGGTTTTGGGCTGGCTTGATGGAAAGCAAGAAGAAATTGTAATGAAGGAATCCATGTAAGGTTGGGAATGGTTTTTAGAAGAATGAGGGAGGGAAGGAGTAAAATAAAATGGAAATTTCCGGAACTCCCTCTGTACATAGGGTAGGGGTTTAGTGAGTAGTTATCAATAAGCACGAATGCAAGGGCAACATGCAGATACAGTGAGAGGAACGCATACAGTAGGGATAATTTTGATTGGCAGTTTGTGCTGAGATATGGGAAGAAGCATTAAGATGCAATGGGAACACACAAGGACTCTGAGCTGGAGATTTTCACCTGCCCTCATAGCTCTACGTCTCACACTGAGACAACGTACAGTGGGGAGATTTTTCATGGTAGTTTGTACGTATGAACTATTCATGTTCCTCTAAGGTACTTTGCCTTTAACTAAATCATATTGCTGTAAGATGCTGTGCCTGCAACCCAACCAAAGTACATAGTAGTACCCTAATGCGGCAAATACATTTTTGTAAACAAATTCACTCCAGCTACTGATGTAATGGCAGATATGTTGTAAAGGTGCACAGGCTATTTATTATACAGAGTAAAAAACCCAATGTACTCTTTGTCTTATGCAAACATTCTGGTGTACAATGCAGAATCATATTACTTCATTGTAAAACATTGTTCGTGGGATAATAGATACAGATAATTGAATATCATTCACATTTTCCTGCTTTCAAAATTAAGTTGTGTATTGAAAATTTTGCTGCCAGCTGTTTCACATCTGGAGGCCCTTGCAAATATTTTATTTGCAATACCCTGTATCTGCTTTCCTTCCATTTTTAGTTCCACACATTAAAGTGTAGCATTAATTAGTTTTCTGTGAAGAGATTATTACCTGGATGTAACAAAATGTTTTGTGGCCATTCTAGCTCTGCCATTGGTAAAAAAAAATAGCTCCCCCTAGTGAATATTTATTATTTATTTATTTATTGCATTTATACCCCGCCCCTCCTGACAACAGCTCAGGGTGGCTTCCAACAATCATAAAAACAAATATAAAACACGTATAAAACAAATTAAAATACTCAGACAAGTTAAATATTTTAAAACAGGGCCCCGGGATACAATTTAAACATTAAAACAATAGACAGGGTAGGGGAGATAAACAAAACTCTAACCCACCCTCCCCCCCACCCCAAAGGCCTGGGCAAACAGCCAGGTTTTACAACACCACCGGAATGACAACAGGCTTGGGGCCTGTTGAAGGAGTGCTGCAGGAGATAAGGAAATTGAAATTCAAAGCAAAGCTGCAGGAAGTTCCAATTTCAGCAGTATGTGCAAAGGGACATACAACACTTGTAAAAAAAAAAATAATGAAACTACTCAGTTATATATATAATGAAACTACTCTAGTGTGACTCTCCACTAGAGAACAGCACAACCCAACTCGCAGAGCCAATGAAAGCATTCCTCTTAAGCTAGATAAGATCCAATATGCTTTGCTGTTAGGCCGTTTTCACACGGACGCCCCCCCTGCACATGTGTGCGGGGTGTGTGTGTGTGACAGCCATATGAATGCCACGGGGGGTGCGGGGGCGAATCAGTGGGCACCTGTGGGAACATTGCAGGTGGTTGGTGGGGGTGCGTGTGCACTCCATCCACCTCCACCCATCACCCAAGCACGGAGCAAGGGGCATCAATGTCCGATGCATGGAGATGGGTGGGGATCCGTGGGAATGCACCCCCAGCACCACCCAGCCCACCTATCCCACCACGCACCAGCGCCTGTTAGAAAAGGGCCTTAGTCTGGAGTTGACTGAGAGACCAAGTTGTTCTGTCACACCCGGCAAAGGATCCTCTGTGAGGGGAGGCCAATGGAAGAAGCTTGCAATGTGGTTCTTATGTTCTGCTTGCGATGTGGATAAGATGCTTTAGGCTACATTATTATTAATCTAGCATCATTCATGAGCAAAAAATTCTCAGTGATTGATCAAGAAAAAAGCATCCCAAGATATTAAAATTAAGTAAAATGCAGAAAGAGGAAATTATACATGTAGCGCAGGCAGGCTTTCAGAGGGGGCGTACTACAATTGACCATGTCCTAATATTGACACACTTGGCAGAAAAGTACGTGGCAAAAAATGGGAAATTATACGTGACCTTTAGAGATTTAAAAGCGGCTTTAGACTCGGTTGATAGAGCCCACTTGTGGGATAAACTAGACGAGTCATCAGTCGATCGTAGGTTGCTTTTCTTAATCAGGACTTTACATGCAAAGAATACATTGAGAATCAAGACTAACTTTATTACTGGGGAATCATTTAAAGAAACCCCTGTTCGTATTGGTGTGCGACAAGGATGCACCTTAGCTCCTAGTCTATTTAACTTTTTTAAAAATAATCTTATTCCTAGAGTTTCTGCCCCAGAATTTTTATCATACGGTTGGCCAATCAGGCCGTAGGTGCCTTACTATATGTGGATGACACTGCAATTTTGTCCCAAACCAGAATGGGCTTGGAGAAACAACTAAGAGTAGTTTGGGCCTTCTGTTCTACTAATAATTTGCAGATTAACTATGGAAAAACCAAGATAATGATTTTTGGTAGGAGTAGGAAAAAATTCCAATGGAAAATAGGACAAGAAGCCATAGAACAAGTAAATCAGTTTAAATATCTTGGAATCACTTTAGGTAAGACCGGCTGTTAGGCAGCCAAGGCAAAATCAGCTTTACAAATGGGACTAGGGGTACTGGAATAGCGATTTTGAATTATTTCTCCCGTAAGGGAGTTGGAAGGGAAGTTATGGCTCTAAAAGTATTGGAGGCAAACGCTGCTTCCCAATTATTTTATGGGGCAGCGATATGGGCAATCACTCGACCCTCTAACCTTGACAAGGTGCAGTCTGTTCTCTTGAGAAAACTCTTCCATCTCCCAGTAGGAATACCTTCGGCCGCCATGAGAACTGAGATGGGAAAACTTAGTTTGGATAAAAGGGGCCTGAAGTATGCCCTGTCTCTGTGGTTGCGGGCGGAGGTTTTCCCCCAGTTTGGATTGTTTCTAGTTTTTGCCAAAGACTCCTTCAAATCTATTTGACTTAGCAAGACGAGGATTAATTTGACTCAGCTGGGATTTTCGCTAGAATATCTTCGGACAAAGAGCAAAGAGGCAGCAAAAATAGAAAACCATGCCAAGATCGATGATGTTTCCCGCTAGGAGGACATTGCAGAAATCAGGGCTTTTCCATCACTAGGTCAATACTTGGACTTAATTCCTGAACCCTGGGAATTGGCCAAGTATTGGCAGCAGGATATGTCCTTCGCCTTGGGAAGGAAACTATTATTGGCCCGTTTAAATGCACTTCCTTCCAGAGTTATGAAGGGTCAGGTCATTGGACTACCTTTTGAAGAACGATTATGCCCTTTTGATCGGCTACAAGCTGAAACTATGGACCATGTACTACTGGACTGCCATCTTTACAATAAACCCAGGAAACAATTTCTGATTTCTATATTGGAAAAATATCTTGGCAAATCCAGTTCTGAGCTTGTTCGACTTCTTTTGGCGGATCAGTACTTTGAGGTGTCACAGGCAGTAGCCAAGTTTTTGCATAAAGCCTTTGAAATTTGTGAGGCCTTTTTGAATTTCAGACCATTCAGTTCTAGAGATTGATATTTTTGTCATGTGCTGTATATTTATGTTCGAGATTCTTGGATTCAGATTGTTTGGCTGTTATGCACTGTATTTCCATGTTTGAGATTTTTGGACCAAGATTGACTGGCAGTTATGTTCTTGATTACATGTGATAATTCTTTATATTTATTTGTGTTTAAATATTTTGACACCACACTGCTGATGGAGGCTATGGTTTTTGCCACGCCTGAATGTGTGTGTGTGTATATATTATATTTATAAACCAATAAAATCAATCAATCAGTCAGTAAAACGCAAGTCATCCAGCTCTAATAAAATCTGATTTCATCTTTTCCTTTTCTTGTCATCTAATTTTTTTGGTTTCTTTTCCTTCCCCAAACTGACACGAATGGTCTGAATGTCATCTCCTCTGCACATATTTCTTGTTACCACTTCCGCTACCCCACCCATCAGATAAGTTGAATATCTTCATATTATCATCATCATCATTATTAATTTTAACTTTTTACTCACCCTTCTCACCAAAGGCAGCTCAGCATGGCTTACAACATTAAACTACATAATGCAAATATGGAACAAATCATAAACACAAAAACACGATACCCCACAACCCAACACCAACCCCGCAACTCCTCTCTGCCTCAGCCTTCTAGCTTGCCCCTATCCCCCAACTCCTTCCCCCTCCCCCTTACCCCACTGCCAAACACCTTTGTGAATCAAACGTTTTTGCACTGCCTCCTAAAGGCACTCAAGCCCTGAGATGAACGGACATCCCAGGGGAGGGAGTCCCACAGCTGCAGAGCAGCGGCCCTCTTCATCGTGGAGACAAAGTTAAAAACCAATCCCTCCAGACAGGTGTCCCTGGTCGACCGTAAAGGCCTCAATGGTACATGGTAGGGCAGGCAATGGTAGTGTAGGTTCCCAAGCTGTTTAGGACTTTAAAGTTCAAAACCAGCACCTTGAATTGTACCTGGAAGACAATAGGCAACCAGTGCAGATTCCGGAGCACTGGTGTAATGTGTTCTTGACGACCTGACCCCGCAAGGAGCATTCTGCATCAGCTGCAGCTTCCTAAGAGTCTTCAAGGGCAGTCCCACATAGAACTCATTGCAGTAATCTAGCCTTGTGGCAATGAAGGCACAGATGATGGTTGCCAGATCCGAATCAGAAAGAAAAGGCCAGTCTTCTCACCAGATGGAGTTGGTGAAAAGCACCCCTGGTCACTGCTGCCACGCGAGATTCCAGGCGCAGCGACAGATCCATGAGCACGCCAAGGATGCAAACCTGAGTGACCAGGAGGGCCTCAACCCCATCAATAACCGGGGTCCCAATCCCCCTCAAGTCACAACCATCACCACTTCAGTCTTGTCAGGATTCAACCTCAGTCGACTCACCCTCATCTAGTCCCCCACAGCAGCCAGGCAATGGGGAAGCACTAAGACTGCAGAACCTGAGTCAGATCAAAAAAAGAGGTAAAGCTGGGTGTCATCAGCATACTGAGGACACCTCATTCCAAACCTTCAATTGGCCTTGCCCAGCAGCGTTCATATACATATTGAACAAGAGGGGGGGCAAGATGAAACCCTGCAGCACCCCACAGGGGAGACCACAAGGTGACATTGAGCAATTAATTGCTCATCACCACCCACTGAAACCTCCCCGACATGAAGGAGCGAAACCACTCAATAACAGTTCCATGCACCCCTGCCAGGTCCTGCAGTTGAGTCATCAACACCTTGTGATCAACAGTGTCAAAAGCTGCTGATAAATCTAATATGATCAACAGGGTGGAATTCCTTTTGTTGATCTCTAAGCATAGATCACCAACCAAGGCCACAAGTACAGTCTCCATGCCATGCCCAGGACGAAAGTCAGACTGAAATGGGTCCAGGAATTCGATAGCATCCAGATGGGCTTGGAGCTGAAGCACCACCACCCACTCAATAATAACCTACCCTAAAAAGGGGAAGTTAGAGACAGGTTTTTAGCTGGCAAAGGAGTCGGCATCCAAAGATGGTTTCTTGAGCAGGGGCCAGACAATCATCATCTTAAGGGAGTCCAACATCCTGCCCTCCCAAAGGGAGGTGCTAACAACCCCAGCCAGCAACAGCCCTAATGTCTCCCAGCTGGCTTTCACCAACCACAACGGGCATGGATCTAATTCACTACCGGTGGACTGCGCAGCCCCAAGCACATCCTCTGCAACGGTGGGTGATGATGACTGAAATCGATCCGAATAAAAAGGACAAGGCTGGACCTCCATAGCCCCAAACTGACTCTGCCGCAGAAACAATCGCACCAAAGTCATGGTGCTTATGAGCTATTTTGTCTGCAAAGTAGTCAATTAAAATGTCACAGCAGGCATTAGATTATTCCAACTCCAGTCGGAGGCAGGCTGGATTAATCAGACCTCTCACCACCGGAAAAGCTTCGCCAGACAAGACTTCGCAGATGTTATGATAGTGGCTAAGAAGGAGAGTCTTCTTCACTGCCAACACACAGCATAGTCTTTCGAAAATGATCTATACTGCAATATGGTGTAGTAAAATGCTTGCTTAATAGGGACAATTTTTTTTTTTTAAACTGCCTAACTGAGTCAGACTAATGGTCCATCTTAGCCCAGTATTGTCACCATGTGACACAGCAGCGGGGGCTTTCAAATTCAGGTCTAAATCCAGCTCTTCCAGGGTCTCTGCCAGAGGCCATGCTGGCATGCTACCTAGGACCCCTCCAAGCCCCTAGCAGAGGCCTCCCCCAGGCATGCTACCTGGGATCCTGAAGTGGAGATGCCAGAGATTGAACCTGGGACCTTATACATGCAAGGCACATGCTCTTACCACTTGAGCTATGGCCCTCCCTACCTTGAATACCTCCCTTGAATTATTCTAGAGTCACTTCTGCTGAGACCTAATATTCCCTGGGGCTATCTATCTCTGGCTATGGGGCTCATGAAATCCTCTTTGGGCTTAACAAAAACGTTCCCAAAACTAGCTTTAGCATTCTGAGAGAAACCAGACATTTCCCCCCCAAAATGACCCCAGCAGTTTCCTGCACTTCCTGTAACCTTTGCTCATCAATGAATATAGATCTCCAAGTACTAGAGAGAGAGAGAAAAGTGAAAGTTCTTTAAGGTAAATATTACTGTACTCAACTTTACTTAGAAAAACAGTGATTACACTGAACTAGTTAGGTGAGATGAAAACATTCACCATCAGATAAAAATTGTCACGGCCTGTAAGCAGAACAAGAGAGGCTCTAATGGGTGTAAAGCCTTCCTTCATTACAAACAGCCATTTCAAAAGCATATGGCAGGGCTCTGACTTGGGAATTCTTCCTGCCCAAGATGCCTAATTGCCACCAGCTTTTGCTACATTTATGTCTACAGAGACTAGATCTGAATGACCTTGCTAAGTGGAGAAATGACAAAAGAGAATGATCGTGTGAGTAGATGTTGAAAGGAAACAGATGGGGCTGTCAGCTATAAATATATCCACTTTTAAACCTTAAAATGAAAGAGACTGAACAGGTTAGAGGGAAATAAACTGCCCTCCACTGTCACACCACATCGTGCTCCTGGGCGCCGGGGATGAGGGGGCCCAGGCAGAGATCCGGACAGGACGGGGGTGGGGCCCCAGTAGAAGGCTCAGATGGGGTGGCAAACTCAGTACTGCCCCTGCCAGGAGGCCCCACAATCCCATCGAGTTCGGCCGGCCCTGATCGGGGGGAGGAGTGGCTGATGCGGGCTCTGGACCCGGCGGCACCAACAGAAGGATTATGGGCCTTGGCCTGGCCCTGTCGCAGTGCCCGGCTAGCAGAGCGGCGGGCGGTGCTGGGGGGCGGAGCCAGGCGTCCGAGCGGGGCAGACACGCTTCTGTCAACATAAAAAGGCCGGCGGGGCACCAGAACCCCGCCGGTAATCATATGAGAGGCTGGCCTCTTCTGAATTTTGGTGGTTCTTGGAGATTCTGGTTCTTGTTCCTTGCTGCTTTCCCTGCCTTTGCCTTCCTGGAGGTTTGAGCGTTGTTGGTAACTGTGAGTAACTGAATTACCCTCCCTCCCTCCTCCCGCACCTCCTTGTGTGTCTCTCCACCCTATAGTTCGGTCCCCAGTCCCCTTGCTCTGAGTGACAGTCTGCCCCCCCTTCCCCAGAATCCTGGACCCCTGCCCCTGTACACCTTCCCTTCCTGGGGTGTCTGCTTCCGCACTTAGCCACACCCCATTCCTGGACCCCGTGCATTGCATGAGAGTGACTGCCGTGTGGACGGGCCTTCCCAACGTTCATGGGCATACTCTACCTCTCCTTCCCTGTGATGATCCGGGTTGCTCCCATTACTAGGGAGAAAGCCCACCTACGATCCTGAGGAAATTACTCTACACAAGGGATTACCCAAGAGAGGAGCCTCTGCCCCGGCCTCACCCCTTTCTCCCCCTCCTCTCCTTCACCCTCAACTCCCCCTACCTAACACCCCTCCAAAAAATAATAATTCTTATTTGACTGCCTTAGCGTATTTTCAAACGTTACGGGATCACAGTTAACCACACTGAATCTGTCAGGTGCTGAGATTCCCATAACGTCTGATTGATCCCCTGCCAGATGTTCACCATCGTAAACACCCGGCAGGGATCAATTCTAACCACAGTTCTGGTCCTGTGGCTGACCGCAAAGCCAGAGTCATGGTTAGATTGACCACGATCAGGAAAGGGCCAAAGGTAACCTCTGTTACCGTGGCCCATTCCTGATTGTCGTCCTGGCTACCATTAGTGGTCAGGCGTAGCAGCCTCATTGGTCCTGTGCTCGCCTGTCTCCCTGAGAATAGGTGACTGTGGGAGTGCAAAGGGTGGGGCTGCGCAGCTGCACGGCGCACCGTTCAGTCCAGTGATGTGTCCAGCATGTCTAATGGACGGACAGCCTCATCACGGACTGGGGTTAGGGAATGATCCCGGTCTGGTATTCAGCGTGGCAAGCCCAGAGGCTCGTCACATCTGAAAGTACCCTTATTCTCATTTGACTGCCTTATACTCCAGGTTTTTCTAATGTGTATTTTACAATTGAAAATATTATCTGTAACTGAGTTTGCATACCGATATATGCAGGATGTAGTTTGTTCTTCTATTTTGGAAAAGTGCAGTTGGTCTGCGCATGAGCAAAAATGGCCACTGCACATGTGCAAACTGGCTTTCCTTTTCCAAATGGTAGTGATGCTGCCACCACCATTTTGCTAAAGGTCACGCATGCACAGAACCATCCAGCAGTCATTTGCACATGCACAGTAGTTTTTTAAAGAATTTAATTTTAGAATGAAACCAAAACAGGCTTGTTGTTGTGCTGTTTCAGTTCAGTACAGATTAATCCATAATGGCCCATTCCATGCAGTAATGGACTTAATCCGAATATGAATTCCCACCCCTATATGCCACCATATTGGAAGTTGTATAATTACTACACACAATTGTGTAGGTTTTAAAAACAAAGTAGGAACTAGCACTGTTAGTTTCTGGAAAAGATTGACGAGATGATGATTATTAATATAGCATCAGAAATGTACCTGGTGTTGTACAGTAGTTATAGAAATGTCTCTACCCCATGGGGCTTACAATCTAAGAAAGACAAGGGAGGGAGAGATGAACATAGAAGAGACAAGAACAATTCATGAAGTTGAGAAGTCGCAGGTGCATATGCTTAACTTAGTTACAAGGGCACGTAGAACTTTGAGTGAGGGAAGAAAGGAGGCAATTTTCTCCTCATGATGAGTCTAAGGGGATAAGGAGCTAGGGAAAACGTAACAAAGTAGTAGCTTTTCAGGAGGGAGGGAGCAGAATGAATGTATCCACGGAGGGAGTTCCAGGCATGAGGGGGCAGCAAGCAAAAAGGGGCAAATACATTTTAAACAGCAGGCAAAGGTGAGGGCAAAAGAGGAGCAAAGTTCCTGGGTGGGAAACAAGTACAGAGAGC
>QEPC01008071.1:1849543-1908308 GCA_003113815.1 Sphenodon punctatus
CCCACCCACACCTCTAGTCCCACACTCCTTCACCCACCCACCCACACCTCCAGCCCCACACTCCTACACCCACACTTCTAGCCTCACACTCCTTCATCCACCCACACCTTTATCCCCACACTCCTTTACCCACCCACAACTCTAACCTCACGCCTTCACCCCCACCTCTAGCCCCACACCCTTCTTCAACCACCCACACATCTAGTCCCACACTCCTTCATCCCCACATCTAGCCCCACACCCTTCTTCACCCACCCACATCTCTAGCCCCACACTCCTTCACCCACACCTCTAGCCCCACACCCTTTACTCACCCACACCTCTAGCCCCACACCCTTCTTCACCCACCCACATCTCTAGCACCACACTCCTTCACCCACACCTCTAGCCCCACACCCTTCTTCACCCACCCACACCTCTAGCTCCACACTCCTTCACCCACACCCACACCCACACCTCTAGCCCCAGACCCTTCACTCTGACCCCACACCTCTAGCCCCAGACTCCTTCACCAACACCCACATCCACACCTCTAGCCCCACACCCTTCACCCCCACCTCTAGCCCCACACTCTTTCACCCACCCGCACCTCTAGCCTCACACTCCTTCACCCACATCTAGTCCCACACCCTTCTTCACCCACCCACACCTCTAGCTCCACACTCCTTCACCCATACCCACACCTCTAGCCCTAGACCCTTCACTCCGACTCCACACCTATAGCCCCAGAATCCTTCACCAACACCCACATCCACACCTCTAGCCCAACACCCTTCACCTTCACCTCTAGCCCCACACTCTTTCACCCACCCACACCTCTAGCCTCACACTCCTTCACCCACACCTCTAGTCCCACACCCTTCTTCACCAACCCACATCTCTAGCCCCACACTTCTAGACCCACCTCTAGACCCACACCCCTTCACCCACACCCACACCTCTAGACCCCCCAGTATCTAGTTTCCCCCCCAGTAGCTAGTCCCTCCCAGTAGATTGTCTCCCCAAGTAGCTATCTGTCTCCCCCCATAGCTAGTTTCCACACACCCCAAGGTGCTACTCACCTGTAGCACCACACACACACAAGCACACCCACATCACCACACCACACCTCATCCTCTGTTGCCCATGGTCCTCTCTTCTTTTTTATGGCTTACATGAGTGGTTGAGGAATGAAGAGATCTACCAAGAGTGGGAGTGCTGGAAGAGGCACGGAGACATCTGAGGTAGATGCCCCACCTCCCGCACACCAGCTTCAAGCGCGCCCAAGCTTATTGACTCTGGATGTGTTTTGAAGCCTCCAAAGAGGCTGGGATGGGGGGAGCATGCTTCCTCCTCTGTGTCTCTGACTAGTTGTAAGAAAAATGGGGCTCCTTCTTCCTCTGAAGTGGGCCATCTTCTGGCTACCTCCGGTGATGGTGCTGCTGCTCCTAGTGCACAGCTCTCCCTTGCGCAGGTGTTTTACCTCATGCACATGCCTGCTTCCTCACCTTCGACCCATTCTGATATGCATTCTAGCGCACCTGCTTCCCCGTCCTCTCCCCTTACCGACATGCAGCCTAGTGTGCCAGCTCAGGCCCTGCCTACCACACCCACACACTTTGATGTGCCAACTACCACCACCCCTACCACAAGTGTTATGACCACTACCTTGGAGAGGTCGACCACCAGTCATGCTGCTCCTGCCCTCCCAGGAACCAGCAAGAAGAAGATGACATCCTGGGTGTGGTCTCATTTTGATATCTAGGAGGAATATACCTCAAAGGTAGTGTGCATGCACTGCAAGGTCAAGGTCAGTCATGGTGGCACAGATCCAATGAGATATGGCACCTCCGGCCTTTGCAGTCACTTGAAATGTCACCATGGGAACATTCATGATCCTATGGAGTTCCGTTCCAAGTGACAATGTGGGGAGGTTCCAGTTTCAGAGGGTGTGGATGGGAGGAGGAGGAACCCTCTTCTACTCCCACTGCAACTGCTACCGCTGGGACGTCTGGTGATGGTTCTACCCCCACCACCTAGCCCCTGCAGAAGAGGAGCGCTAGCTGCTCCATCCGGCCCAGCCCTTCACGTTCCATGTCCTTATCTCAGCCCACTGTAACTGCACTCTGGGAAAGGAGGATGCCATTTGCATCCAGCCACCCTCTGTGGTCATCACCAAGGCAATTGGGGAAGTGATTGCCCTGTTTGAGGGTGTCACATTAAAATGGCTGCTTCAGTTGCTGGAGCCCCATTAGAGTGTCCCCTGCTGCAAAACCTTCCTCTCGAAGATTATCCCATTTCTGTACGGGAGGGTTCGGTCCCAGATCTGTGCGGAGTTCTTCCATGTGGAGGGGTCAGTGGTACATTTTACCACAGACCTGTGGACTAGCCAGAGTGCGGTCCATGCCTATTTGTCATTGACCGCACACAGGTGGCAGATGTCACCAGTCCCTGTCACCGGCGCAGTGGTGGGCAGCAGCAGCAGCACTGGGGGAGCGGTGTCAACTGGAAAGCATCAGTGAGCATTGTTGTATATCCAGGTGCTTTACAACCAGCACACGACGGACAATATACTCGATGTGGTGGATGGCATGCTGGATGGGTGGTTCCCCTGCCATGGTGCAAGAATCGAGGTCACTTACTTTCTAACTGATAATGCCAACAACATGATTGCAGTCATTAATTGTGGTGGCTACACTCATGTTTGCTGCGGCACACACCTCCTGAACCTTGTAGTTCAGGTTGCCTTGAGTGGAACCAAGGGCTTTGAGGCACTCCTTGAAACTCCCAGGAAGATAGCTGGCTTCTTCCATTGGTCAGTTTCAGTCAACCGGGCGCTGCGAGAGAAGCAGGAGGAATTAGCCTCACCGCTTCACTGGCTGGTACAGGATGTGGCCACAAGGTGGAACTCCACCTTTTTGATGTTGGAACGTCTCCTGGAGCAGAAAGGAGGTGCTGCATGCCCTTTGCTTGTGGAGCATTGGAGCACCACCACTGACCGGGGAGGACTGGACAGTGGTGGAGCAGCTGATGCAGGTTCTGGAGCCGTTTCACGAGGCCACTGGCGAGATTAGCTTGGAGGTCGCCAGTCTGTGCCAGGTGATACCGCTCTTCCTGATCCTGCTTCGACGTATGCAAGTCGTGCTCTCTCGCACTGACCTCCATGGGGCTGTGAGGGCGCTGGCGAAGAAATTGGTCGACAAGCTGAATCGGTGTTTCAACACCTTGAAAGTGAGTCGGCCACATTTCCTAGCTGCGCTACTCGACCCACGGGTCGGGAAGACCATGACCACATACTCTGAATCCTTCAGAAGCTTCAGGGTTGAGCTCGTCGATGAGGTGCGACATCATTGCCTGGTGCAGGAGTCCCCGCTGCGAGGGGCAAGTACTGTTTCTACAGGGGTTGCAAGTGTGGACCGATCCAAATTGTGGGTTTCTGGGCTGGTGGACTTAATGGGTGGTGGGGAAACAGATGACGGTGCTGCTGCGGAGGAACAGGATATGGCAGACACATTTGTGTCTCAATATCTTGCCGAGCCCACCTGCCCTGTTGACACCGACCACTTGGCCTACTGGTCCCAGAAAACGCAAGTGTGGCCCCCGCTTGCAAAGGTAGCATTGCGGTACATCTCCTTTAAACAGGTGACATCTTTTAGCCATCTTGTTTGCTGAAAGCAACCTGGATTAACTACGGTGCCCAGAGGGTGCCCAGCTGGGAGAGGGCTTTCTTATGGGGTCTACTCAGGTCTGAGATTTACTTTTCCATGCTAACAATGGATAAAAATCCATCATAGATTTAAAGTGTTCATATTTCAGAATAGGCCATGGAATCTATTTTTCTTTCTGCTCTTTTCCTTTCATGCGACCTATGGCACGCTGTAGCAGCAGTAAACACTTTGGCCTTTCACTGAATATTATCTTGTTTCGGTTACGGTGAAAGTACAGAAATTAGCGTGGATATGTCCTTACCTCAGATATCTTGCTTTGACTATATTAGGTTTAGAATGCAGTAAACATGGCTAGAAGAAATTAGAAGTTAATTCTGGTTATGGCAGCAAAATGGGGTCCCCTAGAGTATAGACACTGGTTTCTAATATGGCTCTGCCCACCTGTTTGGGTAGAATATGTATATATGGTTTATTATTGATTACTTACTGTTTAATAACAACTTACTGTTATTGATTACTTGCCATTTGATCATAGTTTGTTGTTTTAACTGGAATCTACTTGTTTCTTCGTCTTATGTTGTCTTCATCTCTCTTCAGCATAGACTTTTGAGATCTGTTCCCCACCCATTGAAATTATCTCTTATTAATATACTTGTCTTTATTCACATGGTGAACTTCTGTTAAAGTTAAATGTTGTTAATGATGCCACTTTGAACTGTCTATTAGTCTGAATAGTCTATTTTAGTCTGTTCTGTAGCTAAGTAGACTTTTACAATAATTGGCAAAAAGGAATTAGAAGAGACGCTGATAATATGGTTGTTTCTGGGACCCAAGGTCTTTTTGCAAGTTTGGGTCAAAACATTTTCTCATAACATTAAATGAGTTGAAACATGTTTTCAACTAATGATGAGGCCATAATATTGATAATAGAGAAACACCGCCATCCCACGGAAAAGGGTGTTTTAATGTTTCAATCATATCTCACATGCTGAAATAGGTTTAATTTTTAAGCTTAATAAGGGTTTTAAAGGTTGTCAATTGGAGTAGTAGTAATCAACCTTCATAATGTAAATTCCAAATTGTTTTAAGGTATTTTAATGAAAGGATTCTGTATAGATTAGAGACAGTTCTGGAAATCTAGGGGAGAAATTAGAGACTAAAGATGTTAAGAATAAAGACATTTAATTAGTGGATTAAAGTTTATTTCAACAAAGTTTGGCTTCAAAATACACTATTCAGATGAATAAGTAATTGTTCCTTTGAACTGCGTCTTAATGAGAAACTCAACGTTTTATAAATCAGTGTTGCTCTAGAAATTTCTTTCTAAAGTGAGTAGAACCGAGGCAGATCTAGCCTCTGTTCTTCAATAACTTCCTGAAAAGAATTCCTATATGAAATTATGTAGAATTCATAGAATTTAATAAAACTTCAGTGAAGCTAATAGACTCCATTGAGTTTCATAGAGCTCCAGTGAAGCTAATAGAATCTACTGAAGTGGGACCGGTAAAAGGTTACAATGGCCTTGGTTCATAAAAGTGTCAGGAGGCGCCGCCCGCCTCGCGTTTACCTGGTGAAGAGGGTTTGACGAGCCGCGTAGGCCCCAGCAGCAGGGCCTCCGCCCTCCCCGCTTCACAAACCAGAAACCGACACTTCCGTTGCCCAGCAACCTCAGCTACAGCAGGCTGGGGAGTTGCCCGCTCCGTGCGCTGTAAGGAACGCGGGGGCGGGGCCAGGGACGCTTCGCCGCTCGGCACGGCTTCAGGCACGCCAGGGGGGCGTGGCCGGAACATAAAAGCCGGCGCTGAGAGACACACAGCGCCGGTGATCTTAGACTGGCCCCTTGGAGTTTGGAGAGAGAGAGAGACACAGAGAGCTTGCCTTCAGAGTGACCTTGTTTTCCCTGCTTCTGTCCAGTTCCTTTCCCTAACCCTCCTGCGTGGCTGAGGATTCTACGGTGTGCGTGACTGAGTGAGTACCCGTTCCCTTGTGATCCAGTTCCAGAGAGAGTGTGGGTGAGTGTGGTGTAACTGACTTCCCCCTCCCTTCCTCCTCCTGGGTTAGTAGTACCTTGCCCCTGTGATTTTGTGTGCATTGCCTTGCCTTCCTTGTATCCCTGGGACCCTAAACCACTGTCCTCATGCTTGGCACCTGTTTTCCCTGCCTCCCTCCTTGTGGGTGATCGAAGGGTGCGCGTGTGGGGGGTGGTAGAGCAGGGGAACAAGTCCTGCACAGGTTACCTGGAGCCCAATGATGATAGTGGCCTGATCCCTAGTGGATTAAAAGGGCCAACACACTATCCTGACGGGCTTTCTAACCCTCGTTCCCTTGCCTCGTACCTGGAGCTAGGTTGGTTCCTCAAGGAAGGACGCCTGGGGAAGAACGAGTGGCCCCACAACCCTGATACCACTTCCCTTGAACCCCTCCCCTGTGACAAGAAGTAAGGAGGGGTGAGTCAAAATGACCATGAAGAAGATACAGGTGTGGAGACATGGAAACCAAAAACATCTTTCTTTTGCGTCATCATGTGGCAAGAGGCACACTTCATGCTGATTGGTGGCATCCCTGACCTGCTTGCCTACGATTGGAGGAACACCTGGCAGTCATATTGCAGACTCTCAGAAATCCTATAAGACTGTCAGGATATTGTTGTCACTAGAGGAAGACATTTGCTTGCTAACCAACATGCTGCTGGGCCAAGCCACCTGTAGGACTTAGGTTTTTTCTGTCCCAACTCTATTTGTTTTATTTTCCAATCTTTTCGTTTACTACTTTTTCCTAAGTCTTTTATTTTTCATTTTTAAAGCCACTTTTCATTTCTAAAGCTACTTTAAGGCTACTCTGCTTTCTTTTTCCGTAGTAAAGACATTTTATTCACAATTTTTGAACTTTTTCATTCATTTTTTTTTCATTTATACTTTTAAACAATTGTTATTCACATTTCTCATTCTTTTTACTCTTAAAAGCTATTTTTAAGGCTACCTTTCTCTCCTTTGCTCTAGCAAAAACATTTTTACTTTTTTTTTTTACTTTTAAGCAATTTCATTTATTTTTCTCATCTTTATTTTTACATTTTAACTTCATTTTTCACTCTTTTCAAGTCATTTTCTTTTCATTTTAACTTTATTTTTCACTCTTTGCAAACCATTTCTCTCTTTGCCCTAAAGTTATTTTTTTTTAAATAAATAAATAAAATCTTTCCCCATTTTTCCAAGGGCAATTCTTACTTTTCTTTATGGTTTGTCCCCAGGTGCAGACTTTTCGTTTCTTTTAGGGAAGCACTGCATTGGTCTCACATAACCTGTTTCTTTTAAATTTTTCTTTTAACTCCCCCAAGTGCTTCGCTGTCTTTTTCCTTCCTTTTTGGAGCTTCCATACTCCTTGCCTGTTGAGGCTATTCCTCATTTGTTTTAGATTTTTCTTTATCTTTTCTATCATTTATTTTTACTATTTTTACTTGAATTCTTATAAAGTCTCTAGCATAGCAGCAAGTTAACATCTTATCTTCCCCAGCAGGACCCCACAGACCCTGGACAACTTTTTGGGACCTGCGATATCTGTGTGGTGAGATATATTCTCCAAGAATATATAGATAAATACAAAGAATCTTTGTAATCAATAACCTTTTTTATGTGCTTCCATAGTGCTTTTATAGTAGTGTGTAAGCCAATTTGGCAGGGCAATAAAATTGTAGAATTTTAGTCATAATAATTGTCTATTGTGACTTTTTGGTGAGGAAACTTAAACTTTCCTACAGAGATCCCTGACCCCATGGTGGAGCTAATTCCTGGAAGAATCTCAGAGTAACAGAATCATCATTAAAAACTCTTCACTTCTTCAGAACATTTTACAGACATTAACTAATGTCGAGACTGACATAAAACAGAGCAATTCTTTGCCTTTGAGACCAATTAGGACTCGACACTACAGGAAAAAACAATTGCTTCATATCAGCTTTGAGCTGGATTGCATCTGTAACAGTTTGGATAATGTGAAGAATTCATGTTTTAGTTTGCATAACTTCTGGTATGAAATTTCAAATAAAAAGGAAAACCTGAAGTTAATTTTTTGGATGCTTCTTTACTGGTAACAGGGTGCTGCATATCACCCCCAAAAATGCTACCAACAAGAACAAACTGCAGAAATGACAGATCAAACCTATGCATAATAATCCTAGTAATTGTTAGCATGTCAGTGTAACTGGAGACAAGTGCTGAGGGCAGTGATTTTCAGAGCTAGCCCTGGTGGGTTCCAATAGTCACACTAATGTGTAGTTAACCAAGAAAAGCTGTTTTACTAGGATTGCCAGAACAAGTAAGATTGAAGTCCCCTAGATGCAGTTCTTTAACAAAGAGGTACAGTTGTCCAGGCCTATTATAGAATCCCTCCTAATCCCAGCTTTCTCAAGCAAATGTAGTGTATGCAGGCTGCACAACAGAGTCAATACAAATAAATAATAATAATTAATAATAATAATTTTATTTTTATATAGCCCCCCTCTGCCATGGCACTTGAAGCGCTTTACAAAGAACAATTTAACACAACTTTTAATCCTCACAACAACCCTGTGAGATAGGTTAGGCTGAGAAAATACTGTGACTGTCCCAATTCTGGCGAAGGCGAGATTTGAACCGCGGCCTCACTCCCACTACCTCCCGGGACCAAGTATTGCACACTTTGGGTATTTTCAGATGTGATGGTACCGTGGGTGGGCACACTTTGATCCACGTACCCACCCACAGTGCTGTCACATTTGATCCAGCCCACCAGCTGTTTCCCCAGGCCAAATCAGGGGTTTCCCCGGACCACGGCAGTTTTTAGGCTGGGCTGTGACTTGGGCCCATTGCTGCGCCACAGCCCAGGTTAAGCGCTGCTGCAGTCCAGGGAATCCATCTCTGGACTAGGGTAGAGCAGGCTGTCATGCATGATGGCCCGCTCTACCTGACCCCAGTCTGGGGCCAGGGCTGTTCCAGGTTCATGCAGCGGCCTATGCCACCCATCAGGGAGGTGGGCAGGCTGTGTTCAGCAGCGCGGGAGGCAGGGCCTGTGGCCCCAAGTCCGCACACTGCCCTGCCCTCTCCCACCTACTGTCTAGGCCGCCAACATGTCTGTTTGGTGGCCAGGCCAGATCCTGCCTGGGGTAAATGCCCTCACCCCGGCCAGGATGAATGCATGATGGCACAGTGCGCTGTCATGTTTAAAAATACCCTTAGCTAATACACCGCACTGGGAAACTCCCTCTTCAGTTCCCTGAGTCCTTGATGGTGTTTCACTAGCTTCTGACACAACTGCTTTCCTCTAAATCTGCTCTCTCTCCTCCCAACACCCTTCCAAATTTAGCCTCTGTCCCAGTGGAAGAGGAAGCTCCCTCAGGGTCACTAATAGGAGGCAGGGGTCTGCTCGGGAATGTTGTCTATGAGTTCCTTCTCCAGTGGAAGAGGAAACTACCCCCAAGTCACAACTAGGAGGCAGGGTGAACAGATTAATCGCATATGGATGTTAATGTACAGAATCCCACATGAACCTGTCAAGTGGAAACAAAACTGATGTGTGAAAATGAGCACACCCAAAAGAAACTTTAAGATCTCCCTTTAATAGAGTGGGTAGAACAGTTGATCTTAACTCAGAACTGGAAGAAACTGCAAATGACAAAGGAATAAGTGAGAATGGCATCATCCCAAATACAGCAACAAGAGAGAATCTGATCTAATAATTTTATTCAGGGGCTAAATTTGTGTTTAAAATCAAAAGGTTTCAGCAAAAACTTAATAACAAGCATTGGAAGTTTAATTCAATTTTTTTTTAATAAAGAACAAAATAATGTTGAATAGTAACCTTGGAAAGTTCTTATACTAACTAAAGTTACTCTGAAACAAAAGAAAAAAAAAGAAAAGAAAAAGATGAACCAAGACTGGAACCATTTATAACAGTCGCGCTATCCCAACAAATCTGGGGTTTCAATTGACTTAAGCTTTTAAAAAAATTACTTGGCACTCGGATGTGGTGGTGGTGGGGTATAAATAAATCTGTTCCAGTTATATCCCTTCCAGAGATACTACATCACAAAACTCAATCTTTCCCTACAGCAACTGCATAATTGCTTCCTACAACCTTATATCCACTCCATTCCTTTGTCAGTATAGTTTTAAAATAACTCCAGAAAGGGAGGCTTTTTCAACTCAATGGAGACATGTTCATAGGAGTCATGATTTTTTTTCTTTAGATTCATCTCCTAGTTATTCTCAAGGCTAAATAATGCCTAATTGTACTTATAGTTTATGCACAGTTGCCTAAAGCAATAAAGGCACTAACTAAACTAAACCACATACCTTGACTGCCCTGTTTGGTGAAGAAAAGTAGGTAAGTAGCTGGCCTGAGTTAGTTGGCCTCAAAGTATTCTTAATCTAGCCCTGTCCTAAACACTAAACACTTCATATTCTACCCAGATTGAGGAATTATTCTCCTGCTTTCAAATACAGATTTTATCAGGAGAAAAGCAGACCATATATAAATTCAAAACTGACAGAATTAAAGTGTATGGGGCAAGGAAAGGAATTCTGTATGTTTAATCTGAGGAACTCTATGCAGAATGATGAAAGGGACATGCACACAAACTTGGCTTGGAAATGTCAGAGCTTTAATTGGTATCACATACTAGAAGTTGTCTACCTTCAAAACTGTTGGAAAACAAGGACAGATTCATTTGCCTCTTAAAATGTTTTTCGAAGAGAAGGTGATGCAGACCTCATTTTTGGTTTGTCTTTTTAGGCAACTCTTAAAACCATGAATTCACTAAAGTCTGACACTGCTTCAGAAGTCATAAGGTCAACTGGTGAAAAAATGTGTCCTTGCTCGTGTTGTGATTGACAGGCCTTAACCTTAATACATTAGAATAAAGGAGTCTTCAAATGTATAAGTGAGCATTCTAAATGGTCCAGCACTATGAAAAATGATCCTGCAGCATTATAGCTGTTTCTGGAAGTACTTAATATGACAACTTCCATTAGCACAAGCAAACCCAGAATAATTTAACTCTAGCACCTTTTGAACTTGACTAATTGGTCGCATAAGTTACACTGCCTTCAAAATATATTTTAATATAATTACACAATCACTATATGTGGTAAGTACCAATAATTTTCATGACTTATGTATTCCAGAGTGTTACCAAGGCTAATGAACCTTGCTGTTGATTGATCAGACTAGGTAACTATGTCAGAAAGATAGTCAGTCATTAGGAAATGATTATTACTTAATTAATGCAAAAAATGCAGAGGCTTTACTTATGGAGAAAATGTTGCATCTTGCTGTCATTTCAGGCACTAGCTTATTAATCCAAGACTGTTCTATAAAAGTCAGAGATTTCAGAAAAGCAAACAGCTTATTTGTAAAGGTTCTGTTCAGGCTCCGTGGGGCCAGATGGAAGATGAACTTTAATCACTACTCAGCACTTGGCATCCTCACTGAGCTTTACAAGCATTATCTAATTAATGCTCTGAACACCCTGTTTTTCTGATGGGGAAAACAGGCAGACACGTTAAGTGACTTGTTAAAGGTCACCAAAGCATGAAGCATTCCACTCTCCTCAAAGCAAACACTGAGTATATCAAGCAGTTCAGTTTCACCTACTACCAGTTCCTTTATATTAATCACTCTGTATCCTATCCTATGATGCTATAGACTGTGTTAAATTTATTGTGCCGTGTCATCTCTCCAAGTCCCTGACCCTTTTATTTTTGGCTTGGTAAAATGCAGTGCACCCTTGCTATAATAACTTTTGTGATAAATGGACTCCTGACTATAAGGGTAGCTGGTGGTGCTTTTCCTCCTTTGTTACAGTACTGTTTGTACACCTTTCACTATTATGAGCCCTTTACCATAAACAACAAAATACTTTGATCCCAGGAGCTCTATTACAGCAAGAGTGCTTTATATGTGCAGAATAGGACTTGGGACAGCTAGGACTCTAAATTAAACTCACATTAAATTAAATTAAATTAAATTACACTTGCATTAAAGATAGCTTTTGGTACAGGAATAATATTTATCTGCTGGGATCATTACAACAGCAGTGTATCTTATTTTATCCTAAATCAGGTGTTCTCAACTAGTGGGTCACAACCAAATAGTGGGTCCTGCAATGGTCTTAATTGGGTCACAGAGGCAGGAGCCGAGCCAAGAGAAGCAGTGATGGTGGTTGAGGCTGCAGCAGAGATGGGAAAGCGGGCGCACTGATGCTTGCTCAAGTAATCTGACTTGCAGCCCCTACACATTGCTCGTAGAGCAGCTTGTCCAGGACTATCCCCACCTCCCACCCTCCCAGGGAGAGAGGGAACCCAAGCTCTTGATGGGGCTCTGGGAGGGAAAGGGTCTGACTTGTTTTTCTCATGACCCTGTACAGCTTGCTGCACACTAGGTTGAACACTGGCTGCTTCCGCACCACCAGTCCAGGACCCTCCAGAGCTACTGATTCCTGCCATGCTTTGTGAGCCTGCCCAACCCAGGATGATCCTGGACTTATTTAAATGTTTTGGTGAGTCTTGCCTACAAAAAGGCTGCAAACCAGTACCCTAAAGTTACTGATAGGTACTCTCAACTTTGACTCCATTTTAACATTGTTGTGTTAATCACCACAGTAACTGCAGGGAATTAAACCAAACTAACTGTTAAAAGAAACGTGCTTTCACCATACTGTGAAGCAGCTTTTATAAACTAGCTAAACCCTGACCTGCAAGCTAGGAAATAAGGGTAGATTTTGCTGCTAAGAAGCAAGCAGTTGAGCTGGGGAATATGAATAGATTCCGAACACTTCGGCAGTAGGATGGAAAGATGTTTTGTTCAGGTTGTGAGTATTAATACAGAGAAAATATTTCCTGTTAGTGAGGGAAATAGAATGGGTGTAGTTTTTGTCCAGAAAAGGGTGCATGTCTATCAGTGTTAGATTTTGGTGGAAATTTCATACCCATTATAGAGGCCAGAGTTTGGTTCTAAAACAATTAGGTCGCAGCACTGTGAAAAGAGGCCTTGACCTCTCTAAACAACTTAAAACATGCAAAACTGTAAGGCCATGCATAAATTCAACTGAGGTTAACAGGACTTAAACATCTGCTTAATTGATTTGCTGAACTGGGGGCCTTATGCTGCTATAATATGATTGCACAGAGGCCGAGCTATACTGTTAATCTGAGCATTTTGGTCATCTACAAAGGTACATTTCATCCATGTAACATGTCATCTTCGAGTTGTATCCTTTTACCAAGTCCCACTATAAGTACTGTGGTGCCATCTAGCACCTAACTGATCATAGGGAGCACTATTCCTTTAATTTCTCCAAACTCAGACATCATTCCCTAAACTTATCTTTCTTTTTTGTTATCCTCTCACCAACTCCCGCTATAGGTAGACTAGAAAGCAAAACCCAGGAAGCGGGTTGCAGTTCACAGTCCAGTGGTCAGTTTATTAAGAAAACGGGGAAAATAATACTGCATGGCCAAACCTGGACTCACTTTGCGCAGCCAAATCTACAACACGTTTAATGAAAGTGAAAGTCAAAGGAGAGCTATATGCGGTTGCCCTGCAAACATCCTCTAGCGAATCCTGTCTCAGAGCTGCTATGATGTAGCCATGGCCCAGGTAGAATCGGTCCTGATCCCTTTGGGAACTAAGTCCAACCACCTTGTAGCTCTTTGAGATACAGGTTTGGAACCACCAAGAAATGGATTGTTTAGAAGGTCTTGTCCCCCTTGCGGCCTGGTCCAAAAGGGACCAACACGGCATCCTTCTTCTGGAATTACTTGGCTCTATGTAGGTAATAGACCCGAGCTCTACTTACATCTAATTTGTTGAATTCCTCCTCTCCCCCTAACGAGCACACTGGGGGAAATAAGGCAGGCAAAGAAGTTACCTGCCCCAGGTGAAACTGTGAGACTACCTTAGGGAGGAAAGCTGGATGCAGCCTCAAGACTAGGCCTGAAACGACATGTCTTAGTTTTTGACAATTCCATCAGAAACCGCGCATCTGTTGCTAATTTCCAGATGTGGCATCCCCAGTTAAGTCCAATACTTTGTTCTGATGTTTGTTGGAAAGTGTTGAAAAGTATCGGAAGTGTCAGAAAGTATTGGAAAGTATAGAAAAGTGCAGTAAGAAGGGAGTATAGGAAAGTATACGAAAAGGCAGTAAGGAAGGTAGTATAGGAAAGTATCGGAAAATTAGGGAAGTGCAGTAGGAAGCTAGCATAGGACAGTATAGTGAAGTGCAGTAGGAAGGTAGTATAGGAAAGTATCAGAAAGTGCAGTAAGTAGTATAGGAAAGTTCAGGAGTATAGGAAGTAAGAGTATAGGAATTATAGGAAAGTGCAAATGTTGGAAATGTATTAATTGTAAGAAATGTTGCTATATCGGAAACTATCACAAATGTCTGAAATTGTCACAAACCGAAGGTAAATGCCGTCAGATTGGTGGCAAGAGTACTGAAACGTTGACAGTAAACAACAAAACAGTGAACAATGCTATCGCTTCAGCCCTACTCAGGAACACTTGGTCCTTATGGAACACTATATACAGTCCGGCACTGTACCTTCATGAAAGGAAGCATTGATTACCCTCTCCAGCACCGGCCCCAAAGTTTCCCTGGAGGCTTTCACCAACCAGGATCTAATTCAGCATGGATCTAATTCACAGAGTGGCCCTAACAGACCCCAGGACACCCATGGCATCACTTCCTGTAACTGATCCCACAACGATGGACCAGACAGGGCATCCATAACCCCAAGCTCTTCTTCCTCTGCATGAATCTCGGCTCCGAAACCGTGCTGAATCCGAGCGATCTTATCTGCAAAGTAGGTGACAAACTCCTCACAGCGGTCCTGGGATATCCCTCCCTCCAGGCAGAGGGCAGCCAGACTGACCAGACCCCTCACGACCCGAAAGAGTTCCGCTCGATGCGACTTTGCAACAGCTATGAGGGTGGCAAAGGATTCCTTCTTTGCCACCCTCACAGCAAAGCTGCCCATTTCACCTACGTTTAGGATAAGTCGTGGGCACTGTGGTAGGCTGACTCAAGATGTCCTTGTCCAGTGGCTCCAATAGCTATCTATATGCTCCCTCTGCTCCATAGCACCTGTGTCAAACAGGTGATATGGCTCTTTTGTATCTGGGTTATTCAAGGGCACTCCCTCCGTAGTGGTCATCCACATTAGAAGGCCCTGGTGGAAATGGAAGTCTAATGGTGGCAAGAGGGAGAAATGTTCCAATTCTTGGGATGGGAAAGCCTCCCTCTCTGTAAGTTTTTTCCTGGTACCAGCTAGTCTTGCTGCAGTAGAGCCTTGAGCATGTCATCGGCCCTGGCACGGAGCCAACAACATCCAGTTCCGAGGGGGAGGTATCCCTGGGTCCTGCTCCAGGGTCTGAAGAGAATAGCCCAACTGTAGTATAGTGTATGGTTGTGTTAACTTATGGACCTCCAGCACTCTCGGTGCCAAGGGTCTTGGCACTGGTTCTTGAGGCTGGCTCGATGCCAAGGGGTCCCCAGGAGCCAGTCTTGTCAGCATCAACAACTATGCCAAAGTGTGCACCAGAAGTGGTTGCTGCCACTGTGCTGGGCCCAGCAGGTGTGCACTGAGCACCCAGGCTATAGAACGCTCTATGAGAGGGGTCAGGAGGTAGATGAGTGAAGCAAGTGCCTCCTGAGTGTTGGCATTGAGGAGTGACTCCTCCGGGTCAGGAAAGCCATTCAAAGTCACTGGGCATCTCAGCCTCAATGACATCATCCTGGGCTGCTGAGACCTCCAGCAAAAACTTGGGTGTCGGGGGTCCTCTTTTGCTGATGCTTCTTTCTGAACTGATATGGCTTCAGAGAGCACTCTCAGCATGGAGGGGTACACACCGAGGATTTTCCTCAACACCGGGAGAGATGGTCCCAGCCAGGCAAAATCCAAAGTGTGTTTGGGCCCTATGGAGTCAGTACAAGCATCGACCCCTTTGGGAACAAAGTACTGGGGTGATCTGGGTCCGATGGCACCTCCCTTGTCAAGGCATGTGCCAGAGCAGGAAGTTGTTGGGGCTACTTGCAGCAAGCCTCCAAGTCCAATGGTTTCAGGACCTGCTCCTGGACAAAGACGGCCCAGACCATAAGGTGATCAGCCAGTCAGCTGGCTCTGTCCTTTCAAGTATAGGGTCAGAACCCCCAACAAATCACACACGTTGTGGTGTTATGCTTGGTGCTTAAGACAGAATGGATAATGGTCATGGGTCACAAATGGGCCAAAAATTGTCATTGACCAAAAAGGACCAATAGTCAATAACCATGGACCAAAAATGACTAGTCTGTTAATTTACTGTTTATTATTTTTAAAGGCAAACACATTCCCAGGCTGCATTAGGTACTGTATTTATCCAAGATTTTATCTCTGTGTGTATGAGTAGTAGCAGACAAGGGACTCAGCAGTAGCACAAAACAACTGTGGATGGAAGCTGTAGTGAAGGGGCTTTAGACACTGCACTCTGTACGGCAAAGATACCAGACTCCGACACCCATGACCGTTCGTGAATACTAGAAAAAAATATTCTCAAGTATTTCTGAGGACTGGTCCCCAGTGTTTGGGCCGATCCTCAGAACCTGAGAATACTCGGGATTTGGAGGGGCAGGAGGGGCATAGGGCAGTGCGGCCATGGAACAGGGCAGCGTGGACCAGGGAAGGGGATGCAGGGAAGAAAGAAGCAGAGACTCCCAGACAGCATTAGTTCCAATGCTGTCTGGGAGCAAGCTGGACTAGATTTCCCAGCATGCTCCCAGAGAGCTTTAGACTGAGCGTGCTCGAACAAACTGCATTGAGAAAACACAGTGGCAGAGTTCACAGAAGTGTGCCTGACTCCTGCGGCTTTAAGCTGAGTTTTCTGTCCCCCATCCCTGTCCCGTGATCCCCACTGCCCTCTTTTCCCTGCCCCACACCTTCCCTACCCCCCACTGCCCTCAGCCAAGGATTTTACTGAGTTCTAAGTGGTGGGCTGGTTTGGTTCCTCGATCACTCAGTAAAACTGAGTCAAGTACCGTTTTATTCAGTAAAAACTGAGTAAAACCAAGTACCGAGCTTCATCCTTACTATATATATACCCTGTGGGAGTGACTTCAGAGCATGGGAAAATTAAAGGAAAAGTGGTTGCTATGATCCAAATTGGGTGCTAGGTGCCACAGTAGCTATAATTGGGACTTTGCTGAGAGGATAACGAAGAAGAAATGAGCAAAAGCAAGAAATCACAACCAATGGCATCTTCTCTATAGCTCATTCCTGCAGCTCTCCCACAACATCCTTTCAATTTTTAAACTAAAGGAAGTTTTGAATCTCATAATCCTAGTTATATCTTGGAGTACTTGCTATAGCTGTTAGCAAGTCTCTGTTGAACCAAAAAAAATCTGCTCTAAGCCAAAAGAGTTGTAAACTTAGTTCTAAACATATTTTTCATGCCTTATTAGGGTTAAATAACCACCTCCTGCTGCAACTCCTACTTGCATATGTTGGATTTTGTATGTTACTATTCTTACTGTAAAAACCATATGGAAAAACTTTAGAACCAAGGGCATTAGGAGATAAGCATGCATTAGGAAGATGTTACTTGGCCCTTGCCTGCTACTATTTATGCACACAGAGATAAAATCTTGGATAAATACAGTACCTAATGCAGCCTGAGAATGTGTTTGCCTTTAAAAATAATAAACAGTAAATTAACAGACAAGGTCATCCACTCCCCCCCCCACCCCGCTTTTTGGTAATCCATGAAGGATTACTACGTGTAATCAAGCACAGAGGGAGTTTAGAGATCCGAGGAAGATTTGTGAGGGGGAGGGAATGTGGAAGAGAGAGATCAGGGAAAGAAAAAAAGAAAAAAAATATTACAGAAATGTAAGAATAGAGTTAATATATTAAGGATATATGAACTGGTTAAAATGTAATTACTTACAGGGAAAAATTACTGTAGAAGATTGAAAAATAATGAAAATGGTAACAACAAATATAATTAAGGTATCAAAGCTATAAAAAGAACATCTTGTCTCAGTTATACCTTTTTTTTAAAAGATTTAAATGGATATTTTGTGTTTTCAACTCATATGGGAGAGGTTATTTCAGACTTCCATTGCTTTTTTCCCTGGATGAGGTTTATGGAAGGGGGAAGAAGAGGAGAGTATAATAGTTTATAAGAGTGGACTGGATAGTGCTTCAACTAGTGAAGTTTTATGATAATTTTGCAAGGCTGAGGTAGACATTGGTGTGTGCACAACTGAGAGCAGATAGCGTGATAACTAGGGTATGTGTTAAGAAATCATCTGGTCTTGGGTAGGGATAAAGGGCGCTTGCCCATGTTACCTGAGTGGGGGAAACAGGTTTTGTAAACTCACGGTGAGGAAACCAACATGTAGCTCTGAACATGGGCACCGAGTTAAAAGTACGTCTAATGACTTCCAGCTACAGTAACTCACTTCACAGAGCACAAAAAGAACTGACAGTAAGAAGAATAGATTTGAGGATTAGAAACTTTAAGGCTCTCCTTTCTGATTAAGGATACTTAAGTAGTAACTATTTGATGTCAAATTGAGCTAATTAGTGAACCACAGCAATTTAGATTTATTTATTTATTTATTAAAACATTTGATATTCCACCCCTCCTGCCAAAGGCAGCTCGGGGCGGATTACATTATATAAAAAAATAGAAATTAATATATAAAAATATACAAAACAATATAAAATATCTAAAAAGGGGGAAGAAAAAAGGGGGGAAATATCCCCCCCCCAAGAAAAGAGGAGGGAGGAAAAATACCCCATCCTTACCATAAAAATAAAACCCCACCCTCACCCATCTCCCTCGCCAAAGGCCTGGTGGAACAGCTAGGTCTTGCATTGACGTTGAAAAGAGGAGAGGTCTGGGGCCTCGACTGGGAGGGAGTTCCACAGCCTCGGTGCAGCCACCGAGAACGCCCTCTCCATAGTCGCCCCCCAGGATATCTGGGGGAATTCGAGGAGGGTGCTCCCGGTTGATCACAGGGGCTGATCCAGAGCACGGGGAGTGAGGCAATCCCACAGATATATGAGTCCCAAGCCGTATAGAGCTTTATGGTCAGTTTTCACAATTGAAAGATGTAAAAAGTGGTGTATTGAGACTGGTGCTGTTTAATGTAACCATTAATTATCTGGAAAAGGGCATTAAGAGTGAGGTGATCAAATTTGCAGATGACACCAAATTATGCAAGGTAGTTAAAACACGAGCAGACTGTGAAGAACTGCAACAGGATCTTAGGAGACTGAGTGCCTGCGTATCTAAATGGCAGATGAGATTTAATGTCGACAAGTACAAAGTGATGCACATAGGGAAAAATAACCCAAACTAGGAGTACACAATGCTGGGTACTAAGCTAGGAGTTACCACCCAGGAAAAGGATCTGGGAGTGATTGTGGACAATACACTGAAATCCTCAGACCAGTGTGCAGCAGCAGTCAAAAAAGCAAACAGAATGTTAGGAATTATTAGCAAAAGGATAGAGAATAAAACCGAGGATGTCATAATGCCTCTATACAAATTATGGAGCAATCGCCCCTGGAATATTGTGTGCCGTTCTGGTCATCCCATTTCAAAAAAGACATAGCTGAACTAGAAAAGGTACAGAGAAGGGCATGGAATGGCTTCCCTACAAAGAGAGTCTTGACAAGCTGGGTCTCTTCAGCTTAGAGAAGAGAAGACTGAGAGGGGACATGATAGATCTTGAATGGCATGAAACAAATAGATAGGGAACAGTTATTTACCCTCTCAAATAGTACTAGAACTATGGGATACTCCATGAAACTAGCTGCTGGCAGATTTAAAACAAATAAAAGGAAGTACTTTTTCACTCAATGCATAATTAGCTCATGGAATTTGTTGCCAGAGGACGCTGTCAAGGCCAGTAGTACAGTTGGGTTTAAAAAAGGCCTGGATAACTTCTTGGAGAGTAGGTCCATTAATGGCTATTAACCAAGTAGCTTACGTGATGAACTTCTTACTGTCGGGAGCTGGGAGTGAACAATGGGGAATGGATTGCTCATTGTGACCGTTCGTTGTTCTTCCATGCAATCGAGATTGGCCACTGTTGGAGGACAGGATGTAGGGCCTGATGGACCATTGGTCTGACTCAGTATGGCACTTCTTATGCTCTTAACATCCTCTGCATCAGTGGGCGAGACCCACTGAAACCGATCCCACAAAGTAGGACAAGGTGGGGCTTCCATAGCCTCTGGTTCTCTTATTGTAATACGTGCAGCGTCTAAGTTGTGGTGAATGTAAGAGATTTTATCAACAAAGTAATCAACAAACATGTCACAGCGGGCACTGGAAGGGTCCAGTTCCAGGCAGAAGGAAGCCAGACCGACCAGTTCCCTCACCACCCAGAAAAGCTCCACTGGATGAGACTTCACTGATCCTATGAGGGCAGCAAAGAACTCCTCCTTTGCTGTCCGCACAGCCACTGCATAGGCTTGCAAACTGGCTCTATGTCGCAATCTGTCAGCTTCAGCATGAGAACGGTGCCACCGTCACTCTAACCGCCGTCCTTCTTGCTTCAGCAACCACAGATTCTCAGCGAACCAAGGAGGCCTGCAGTGCCGATGCCTAGGGAGCAGATGCCTAGGACCTGTCCAGCCAATGGCCGCAGTCAACAAGATGTTCCAAATAGCAATGAGGTCATCGAGCGTCTGGTCGTCAAGATCAGAGGGTAATTCTCCCAGAGCATTCTGGAACTTCTCTGGTTCCATCAGTCTGTGGGGGTGACCCAACCGAACTAGTTCCACACTGCTCCAGGGGCAGACATGCGCCGGGAGACAGGCCCGCAGGAGGTAATGATCCGTTCATGACAAGGGCACCATTGACACCTCCCTCACCAACGGATCACCCACCTCAAAGCCAGTGCAGAAAATTAGGTCCACGGTATGTGTTGGGCCATTGACTAGAGACAAGTCCATGGTTGCCATGGTGGCTATGAACTCACTCACCGCTCCTCCAAGACTGGTGTTAGAGTGAATATTGAAGTTGCCCAAGACTAGCGTCTTCGGCGACTGCAATACCACCTCCAACATCAGCTCTGCCAGAGCGTGCAGGGATGCTGTCATAGAGATAGGTGCATGGTATACTAGCAGCACTCCTAATTTATCTCTTGCCAAATAAAACACAAGATGGAGTCCCTCAATACCTGATATAAGCTGCACTGGATACCTCCAAACAAACCACGAGTCCCTAAAAACAATGGCTGCATCACCCTCTATCCCCATCCCTCTGACTGTCACTGATGCTGCATGGAGTACACAGCCGGAATAAGGTCAGCCAGAATAGGCCCTGACTCAGTGTCCAGCCAGGTCTAAGTGATACACACGAGGTCGGCTGCACAATCTAGGATGAATTCTTGGATAGTCATAAACTTATTAACAACTGACCTCACGTTTAACAGCAGCAGCTGTTAAAATGCATTTGCATTTTAAATGCAGATCCAGGGTTGTCAAATCAAATGTTATTAAATTACTGACATGTAAGTTTTTTGTTTTGTTTTGTTTTAAACTGGCAGTAATTTTAAAAAAAATACTGACCATTTTTGTAACATTCAAAACAATTAAAATGAAGGGTGTCTGAAAACCCAATATGATCATTGATATTTCTGCATGGACATGGGGGTGCACATCTGGAGCACATCTGGGGTACACCCCCACATCTGCCCGCTTGCAGCTGCACCTGGGCCTGGTTTAAACAGACCCAGCAGCTGCCAGATCGCCTCCAATGCTATGGTGCTGCCAGGGTAATCCCTGGTTGAGAGTGGCTGCACCTCTGCCTTGCCTCCGGCTGCTGCCCCAGGGTTGGCTGCCCACTCTGCTGGCGGTGCTCCGGGATGTTCCAGAGCACTGCTGGCAGGGCAGCCCCAGAGCAGGGACAGTCTGCCCTGCCTCTGCTCCATCTGCACATCTGGCAGGCTGCCTTTAAACCAATGGGCCCACCTAGGGATGAGGCTGGGCAGAGGTGGGGCAGCTGTCCATCTGAAGACACCCAGTGAACTGTTTGGTTTTCTTGTGATCATATTTCCACAATTGACTCTGGACTTCCTAGCATCCTGTGACTGCCCAAGTATATATGGGTTCCACAGATGTGCAACATGGGCAAGTGAGGAATAGAAGGGGAAAAAAAAGGCTAAAGCACTATGACCACCAATCTGGCTTCTTCCGCTAGCCTGCATTTCAGGTGCTGTTACTGGAGTGCCACCCGACTGCCTTACTCAAGCAGCACTGCCTGCACAACACAGCACATCAAGAAACAAGTTGTTTATATATATAACACCATCATCAGAAATGGGTTTATGGAAGTCAGTAAAACTACCTCTGTGTAGCATCTCCCAATATTGGTGAACACACCACCAGCACAGGTCCGCACCCCACCCCACCCCAACTCTTGTTTTTATATTTCCTAGGGCTGAAACGAGAATGAAAATAATTCTCATGGGAGTCTCGCAGCCCTGGCAAGATCTCGAGAGATTCTTGTGAGAAACTCAAGATTCTCACGAAAAACCTCAAGAATACCACAAAAATTATCTGTGCATGTGCAAATTTAAGAACGTCTATCCTATGCTTTGCATATTAAAAATAATGATGCCATTCTAAACTATTTGCATTCTGTGCAGCTCTGGCATTAAAACACTGTAGTTTCAGAAGTAGTAAAGGGCATGAAATAATATACATGCCAGATTAGCACATGAACCAAGAGTAATTGATGGCCCTGGTTGCCTTTTTTGTGCATCTGCAGACCATTTTTTTGCTAGTTTGAAGTTCTTGAGAATTTAATAATCTTGAATTTCTCACAAGAATTTTGAGTTTCTTGCGAGATTCCTGTGAGAAACTTGAAATGAGAAAATTTGTCGAGAAGGGACACTCCCATGCCATAAGCAGGGTGGGGGTGGGGATTTGGGCCCACCTCCCCTTGAATAGGGTGATGGGTAGCCTGCCCATGAGGGGCAGCACCAGGGGGCCAATGGGAGGGGGTGGGCACCCGGTGGGTGGGGTCATAGCCAGGTATATTTACCTGGACCTGCCCGGTGCCTCTTCCTCTCCTCCCATTGCCAGGGCCCACACGGAGTCTTCTTTTCCCACACAGAGTCTTGCCCAGCTGTTCCTGCAGCTGGTCTGCTGGAGCTTTGCTGGTTGGTGACTGAGTGAGTCCTCCGTTGACCCTCTCGGGCAGGTGGTGGTGGTGAATCCCCATGTTAATTGGTGGGGGGGGAATCCCCATGCGGAATCCACATGCAGAGCGCCGCTGCCATGCAGAGTGGCGGCGCTCAGCTAAACAGTTAAAGCCCCGGTAGGGGCTGGGTGGGGGGGAATCCCCATGTTAAACTTTAAAGTTAAAGTTTAACATGGGGGGGAATCCCCTGGAGCATTGCCGCCAGGCAGAGCGGCGGCGCTCAGCTAAACTATTAAAGCCCCGGTAGGGGCTGGCAGGGGGGAATCCCCGCGGGGAGCACTGCCGCTCTGCATGGCGGCGGCACTCAGCTAAACTGTTAAAGCCCCGGTAGGAGCTGGATGGGGAGCATCCCCATGTGGAGCGCCACCGCCATGGAGAGCGGCAGCGCTCAGTTAAACTGTTAAAGCCCCGGTAAGGGCTGGGTGGGGAGGAATTCCCATGTGGAGCACCACCGCCATGCAGAGTGGCAGTGCTCAGTTAAACTTTAAGCCCCGGTAGGGGCTGGTGGTGGTGGGAATCCCCATGGGGAGCACCACCGCTCTGCATGGCGGCGGCGCTCTGCTAAACTGTGGAAGCCCTGGTAGGGGCTGGGGGGGGGGGAATCCCCACGTGGAGTTAATCTTTAAGTCCCGGTACGGGCTGGTGGGGGGGGGAATCTCCATGTGGAGCGTCACCGCCAGGCAGAGTGGTGGCACTCAAGGGAACTTTTGGAGCCCCAGTAGGAGCTAGTGGGGGGGAATCCCCATGTGGAGCGCCGCCGCCAGGCAGAACGGCGGCGCTCAGTTTAACTTTAAGCCCTGGTAGGGACTGGTGGGGGGGAATCTCCATGTGGAGCGCCGTCGCCAGGCAGAACAATGGTGCTCAGTTTAACTTTAAGCCCTGATAGGGGATGGGGGGGGGGAATCCCCGCGGGGAGCGCCGCCGCTCTGTATGGCGGCGGTGCTCAGTGTAATTTAAGCCCCGGTAGGGGCTTGTGGGGAGGAATCCCCATGTGGTTAAATTTTAAAAGCCCTGGGTTCTTTGTTGATCTTTTGGCACCCCGGTAGGGGCTGGGTGGGGTGGGGTGAATCCCCATGTGGAGCGCCGCTACCAGGCAGAGCGGTGGCACTCAAGTGAACTTTTGGAGCCCCAGCAGGGGCTGGTGGGGGGGGGGAATCCCCATGCGGGGCGCCGCCGCCATGCAGAGCAGCGGTGCTCAGTGTAATTTTATAAGCCCCACTAGGGGCTTGGGGGGGGGGGGAAATCCCCATGTGGTTAAATTTTAAAAGCCCTGGTTCCTTTGTTTGTTCTTTGGATGGGCTGGTTTCCAACAGGCATGCTTCATAGTTCCTTCATTTCCAGGGTCCTTTGTTTGTTTTTCCAGGGTCCTTTGTTGCAGCCGTTCTCCAGCTGGTAAGAGAGGGTGATGACAATGAAGCTCAACGGAGCAATCTCACCCAGCTGGGAGAGTGTTTGTTTTCCTGCCAGGTGCTTCATGAAGGGGCCCATTTGCGATGCAGTGGTCTGTGTGTCTGCAGAGGTTTTCTAGGTTTTTTGGAGTGGTCATCCAGCATGGCTTTGCAGTTGCTCATCGCCTGCAGCGAGCTTCAGCCAGCTCTCAGCTTTCACCTGACATGTTTGACTTTTTCCTTTGCAGTTTTGTGATTCATGAATCTGCAAAATTGACCTGTCTTTTACCTTTACAGATCTGTTATTCAAGCTATGCAGGTGGTGCGTCAAACACTACGTTGACATTGTGGGGCCATCGTGTCTTCATAGTTTGTGTTTGCCTGTCTATAGCCATTGCACAGTGGAGGGATTACCGCTGCCACCAGTTGTGGCGTAACGGAGCCCACTGGGGTTTCAATCCCAGCCTCATGGCACCCCGTTACCCACCTATTATCTGGTACTTTTCTGCTGCCACCACCTTAGAGATTGTGGGCTGTGAGATCCATCCCTGATTAGAAAAAGGAATATCACTTCAAAGGTATTTTAACCCAAGCATCACAGGTTACAAATATGTGAGGTTCTGTGGATCCTTGAGCAAAAGCAACTGATCAGAACCCAGTTAGGCTCGAGGGCCTTTTTGTAGCATCTAGCCTAAACTGGTCCCTCGGAGGTAACATACAATTAATCACAGCTTTAGGTGCGCCTTTGCCTGGCAGCAAAGAATTTAGTCCTTAGGTTCAGTTAGTCCAAACAGGTCAGAAGCCATTCCTTCAGCTCCATAGGGTTCCAATCTAGTCCATGGCAAAGTGTAAGTATAGGAGAGCAACCAGAAGTCAAGTGGAAGACTGCCCCTTCGAGGCATGGCTTTGGAGTATGCACTGAGATGTCTAGGTCCCTCCGCCCCTTGCCGCACTCACGGTTCAAGTTATTACTTGTGGCGCTTCCAACACTTTGATAGCTTTGTGGGGCTATCGTGTTCTGGGGAGATGTCTATGTCCCTCCACCCCTTGTTGCATTCATGGTTCAAGTTGTTACTTGTGGTGCTTCAAACATTCTGGTAGCTTTGTGGGGCTATCAGGTTCAACCTTTGCACAATAGAGTCTGTGTCACTCCGCTTCTTGTTCCAGGCGGGGGTTTTCCCCTGCTCATTTCCTTCAGGGTACATCAGTATTGATGTAGAGATTCTTAGGGCTTTTGGTATACCTTAGGTTGTCTGTACAGGCCACAACTTCTTTGGCTGTGCTACCTGGAATACCCAGTTGAGAGATCATAAACATCAGTTCAGTGTGTACAGTAAGACCACAACTCTTGCGTTGCTCAGTGCATTGTCTCCTATAACATGGGAGTTTCAATAGAAAGGGTAAGTGAGGGTATGTAGTAAGCTTCTCCGGCTTGCTCAAGTTCAGTGTGTGCAATAAGTATCACAACTTTTGCATGGCTCAATTCAATGTATAACTTTGCAGCTTCACCAGTGGTTTCTCTTATCCCGTGTATAATCTCACTGTGTCGAGGTTGATCTGCATTTCAACGGGCTCATCGCTGTTAGCATTTGGTAAATTTTTCACCTAGAGAATTTTTGTCATTCCCTTGCACGACTTCTCCTTGTCGATCTTTAATAGGCTCATCACTGGTTTGTTAGCACCATGTCTGTGTTAATATGCTGTAAGCTTCCACCTGGAGAACTGCAGCCATTCTTCTCAGGAGGGAATAGTGCGCTAGTCTGCGCCTTAGCAGAGAACGTTTCCTTCTCGCCGGAAGCCCTGGGCCTGTACAATCGGGACCCACCAGATCGGTGCAAGCATGTATCTCTCCTCCCTTGGAGTCTCCCCTCCATGAATCCCTCTGTAATCTGATCTACAAGATGGAGCTGCTCGGCAGGATGCAACAGCTCCGTGTCTGAACTGGGGTCCCATGACTATTCTGGTTTATTACCGTTTCTTTGAGCCATGTTCCATAGGATAATTCTGATCTGGAGGCTTTTTGCCTTTTGTCTCTCAGTGGCGGCACAGTTCCACTCCGGGTCTTGCACTGGCTCATGGACTCTTCTGGCGGGAGCAGTTCCCCTCCAGGTCTTGCACTGGCTCATGGACTCTTCTGGCTGGAGCAGTTAGTGATGCAACAGCGCTGTGCCTGAGCTGGGTCCCCCATAACTGTTCTGGTTGGGGAGGCAACAGCATTGTGCATGAGCTGAGTTCCCCGTGACTATTCGGGTCTATTAACCATTTCCTTGAGCCATGTTCCGCTGTGCCATGTGCAGCATGTCAATTCCTATCTGGGGGCTGTTTGGCCTTTAGTCTCTCGGGGGCGGCACAGTTCCCCTCCGGGTCTTGCACTGTCTCATGAACTCATACTGGCTGGGGTTTATGATCTGATTCCCTGGCCACCGGAGTGGGCTGCTGCTGACCTTCTCAGGGGCATAATTTTCCTCATCTGCTTCCCACTCACGATTGTCCTGTAGCTCTGGGGTCATTGATTGTGGGACCCCCGTGTATTTTGCGGGTCCCACAACTGAGTTAGGGTGGAGGTGGTCACCATCGGTCCAGGGTACCCAAGAGAGTTTTGTTTGGCTCACCCTTCGGGACGGAAATGCCGTCTTTTAATAGGTATGGCTCGGTTAAGTACGATGACATGACTGTCTCCCCTCTTAATTGGTGCTCAATTGGCGCTCGGTGCCAGCATCGACACAGAGGTCATTCCGGAGGCTTGGTGCGGACAGGGGAACGCAGGATAAACGAGGGCATTAGGGCTACCATTTCTATTTCTTCATGGTGAGTGTCAGGCTCTGGGGCAGAGCCAGGGAAAGGGGAGGGGAAGCAGGTAGGCAGGAGGGGAGATGGGTTGCAGGGAGTCGGGGATATCCCTCAGATTAAACAAGGAAACCTCTCAGCCACTCTCCAATACTTTAGGAGATTAAGCACTCAGCATAAAGACCAGCCACAATAGTCTAAGAAGGCTTATGGCTCATCATCAAGGTTGAGGGATNAACCAGCTCCCAAGGCCAGGGGTTCAAGGCCAGGCCGTGACAGTGAGCTTGGGTGTCCCTTTTCTCAACGGCCCCGGATCTGCTCATTCAACTGCGACTGTGGGGCATTCTTGGTCGGGGGACTGGTGCTTTCACCCCAGGGTGATCAGGGTGGTACTGCCTGGGAGTAATACATGGAGGTTTGCCCACATTGCAGGCCTCTCCTTTCATACATAGAAGGGTTTGGCGGACTGGGGAATGTCGCCTTCCACTTGCAGGCCGTATTGCTGTTATGTTTTGTCATCCGCAGGCACTGACCGGTTGCCAGCTGTCTGGATCTACGGGCGCACCATAGTTTGGTGAAAAATGCCACGCTGCTGTGGGTGCAGCAGTTATACGGTGGGCTAAACGCCATGCTGCTAATCCAGAACTTGGAACGCAGCGGGGCTAGGGGGCCCCATGCCTGTCCATTATGGTTTGGATGCAGTGGTATGCGCCGGGAGCACTTGATACCTTTGCAGGCAGGACATTTTGCAGCACTTGCAATCCTGGTCATCCATTTGAGGGAAAATGGGCCTGCACAGGGCAGGGGTGCTCACAGGAGAATCCATTTGGGTGAAGATGAGCTCAGCTGACGCAGCGGGTACTCACAGGAAAAATGAAAGTAACATTGCCAATTTGCCAATTTGGCACCGCGGGGGCCATATGGGGGTGTTGATTGGATGCTGGGGTGACCAGGTGGTGCCCCACGATCGGATCAGGAGCCTGGTGCAGGCCTTGTCCTATGGGAGGACGTACAGTTATCTGACCGAGGAGAGCACTCTCGGGTGGGGGAGAGAGGGCTGTCTTGCATCCCCCTTTTTCGGAATACCTGTGTGGGGGAAAGGGGTGGAGTAACTATTTTCCTCCTCCCTTTTTGTGGCAGTTAGCGGCGTAGGAACCATGCTGTAGTAAGGCTCCCTAAGAGCTAGGGGGTCGTGCTTGTACCCCGTTACCACTTGGGGAGCGGGGGGGGTCTTAAGGTCGGGGACCCCACCCCAGGCATGGAGCGGCTGGCTTGGGGTTGCAACCTGGCCTGACCCAAGGGGAGAGTGAATTCGAAGGGTCGATTCACCCGGGTAGGGGGGCGAGGTTTAGCTTAGCCCCCTTTACCTGCTTTGAGTAGCATGGTTCCTCTCCGCTATATGCACACAGGTTCTTTAACATTTGGTCTATTCAAGTTATATATATTGTAATAAAGCTGCAGCCAAGGCCTTTTTACCCTAACGAGTGTCTTGGTCTGTTCTTATGGGGAGTGCAGGCACAAGCCCATTCTCTGTGAGCTTTTGAAGAAGGGCAAAACTTTGTTTCAGCCCTAATATTTCCCTTACTTTGAGATGTTTACAAGAGGTTACACGTTTATATAGTTTAATCAATTAGCATGGCCACTAGAAAGTTGGCTGAAATACACCCAAGCTAATACTTTCCCAATGAAAGAAAGCAGTCATTCACTTACATTTTTTCCTATCCCTAAGCAATTCCTATTTTGTTTACAAAAGATGTACAACTTCAAATGTATACAGAACTATACATAGTTGCCACATGCAAGCACTCGCAGTTAAAATCTTAACTTTTTAGGACAGAAAAATGTAAATGGATGACTACTTCATTTGTAGATTTTATACATGCATAAATTGCACACTCATTTTGCATACCCACAAAAACACTCACCAGAGATGTATATTAGAGAATAATTTTTCTTAAACTGAATGTGCATGAAACAAACAATCTGCAATTCAGATGTAATTAAAATGATGACAGAAAAACTCAAGGAATTATTTTAAGATCTTCACTGCTCTCGCAGGTTTTGTTCAATCACTATATTGACTGATGGGATTGAAACCACATTGAAAAGCTGTTATGGAGATGTGTTTAAAAGATTCTGTAATGCAGTTTATAAGCCTGGCTAAGGGCTCTCTTTCCTATCTTGGGAAAAACGTTAGCAACATTCTGACAAGGACTGCGTACAGACACTGTTCCCTGGAAAGGTACCATCATTTTATATCAGTGTTGACAGCTGCTTGGAACTCTACTTCATGCTTTAAAAATAAAAATACAATCCTCGTAACACTCAAGATATTTGTCAAAACATGAACAATAAAATAATTTGGATGGAAGTAATTTAATCCTCAGAATAAATATATCTGCCAGCAAAGAGTCACTACAGAATCCCAAAGTTGGAGTAAATTCAAGTAGCTTATGTACAAATTAATTAAAAGCACAGGAACTGTTAGTTGTATATTTTCCTGGGCTTTTTTTCTCATTAGGTTCATTACTAGGAAGAGTTAGTGGGACAGAAACCCATCAAAATGACATTATGAGTTGCTGGATAAGGTACTGCATTGGTATGATGCTGTCCATAAGGTCTGATCCCTCTTGGGGATTCATCTCAAGTTCCCATCCACTCTGAGCAGAAACATGTACAGCACGCCAGGAAGGACATCAAACTCCCAGTATGTGGTCTGGATGATGCAATGCAAAATAGAATTGGACATCTAAAGCAAAACTACAGAATCTCCAAATGGCCCAAGAGACAATCATTATACACTGAATGTCAAACTCTCTCTTCGATTAGCTTTGAGAATGTTAAATACATCAAAGGGAGTGCTGATGAGTGACATTAATGCACTGCCTGTCTCAATGAGGCATGTGCGCTAAGTGAATGAAGTAATTTGTGGAACACTCATTAGCTTAGCTAGGTCAAATACAAAAGGGGACCTTGTAAAGAAAAATATGTGGCCTTCTAAATCCAAAATGTGAGTCGGGACGACGACTGAATTTAAACATGATTTCAGAAGGAATGAAGCAATACTGGAGGAATAAATTTTCTCTAATGAATAAACTGTACTAAATGATTTTTTCTAGCTTTGCTCTTACAGTGCAGCTGTCATACTCAAAGTTATACCTATTCATACGCTAATATTGAGCAAGTATGTACAATTGTCTTGCCCTTAAATATGGAAGTGCTGCTTAAAAAAAATTAAAGGTATCACCTGTAGCCCAAATACATCTGAAACGATCATGACTTTAAAGGGGCTCAATTTATAACATTATTTTACTGACCTTAACTGAAAACTCTGTCATCTTGTTGAAAAAGGTGCTATAGATTTTAACAGAAAATAACCAATGCAAAGATTTCATTAGTTAAGAGGAGGCAGATAGGATCCAAAAAAGTCAGGGTGCTTAAAAAACTAACATTTGAGAAAGGAATTCTACAAATTTAAGTGATAGTGAATTGGATATGTACCATAAGCCTTTTAAGAATTTGTCCTTTTCAGGACACCATATTGTGGCAACTGAAAAATCCCAGCAAATGAGGACAGCAAAGACTCATGCATGATACTTTCTGGTGCAAATAGGTTTTTTTTAACTTGTATTGGTACATATATGATAGTAAAAAGCCCCATTAAACATGATTTTGCACACAATTTAGTTGAGCTGCTCTGCAATGGTCTAACACCAGACGTAATATGTTATTCTAACTATGGAAGCTTGAGGCTACTGGTGCTATGTCTTGTATGACCATGCAGAATACGTAGCTCTGTCTGGGTAAAAACAGAAGAAGTGATGGCCATGCAGCGGCAGTCCACCCCGGGTCAGGAAGCTACGATGGACGTGGTCCAGACCAGGGCACCGAACAGACATGCCCATGGCCAGGATGCTAGGAAGGGAGGAGAGCATACGGAACATGTGGCAGGCCGGCCCTGTCCACGCACTATACCCAGCACCCCTCCCCGACCATAACGAGCAGCCATGGTGGCCAGTCATGGTAGGCCTGACCCAGGCTGTGTCGGCAGCCTGGCAAGAGATATGATAGCCCACTGTGACCCAGTCTGACAGGCCTTAGCCTGGGCTGTGACTTCAGGGGTTTCCCGAGATCAGAACCTGGGCTAGCCACCAACTTGACCCAGGGCAATCCCAGACCAACATCTGGAGGCACCTGGACATATGTGCAGGTGAGGTCTGGCCCAAAGCGTGATAAAGCGGGCCACAGTGGGCCGCTTTCACGTCTTTTACCCTTTGTTAGATATGGCAGGTTCAGGAATGATTTGGAAAGTCAGACTACTTTAAGAAGGACAGATGAACGTTGTCACAATGGCAGCTCAGAAGATTAAAAAAAAATCAGAAACATAATGGCAAATATGACATGAGGTATACAACCTATTGATTTGAAACCAGCATTTATTGTACTCTGGAGTACTGGCTGCTAAGAATGAATCCTTTGAAATTGAGACATTTTGGAGAGACAACATCAAACTGATAAAAGCCTGAGCGCAGCCAAAGAAAAGAGCTGAGTTTCTAGTAAAACACTTTACAAATATCAAAAAGTTAAGCGTGTAAATTTGGAAAGTATTATCCCTAATTCACAGATGAGAAAACTGAAGTAGAGGTTCACTGGGACATTGACTTGCACACTGTAAAACTTTTACGATCAGGAACAGAACACAAACCTCAGTCCCAGTTCTGTGCTTTAACTTAAGATGATCTTTTAAGGAAGTGAAGTTATATCTAAAAAAACCCATAATTTTGCCTGCCAAGCACATTCTCTGCATAGCAAAGGACCAACAGTTCCCACTGATGAAGATGCAGAAGTGTTAAGCGTTTAAACAAAACACTACATTTCAAGATTGAGGTAGGTCACGTTCCGATAAACAGAGGCAAATCAAAGTAACTAAATAACATTAATTTAATTGAATCAAAGTAACTACTCAATTTCAGCAGCATTCAAATGAACAGTGTCAACCTAGGTAACTTCATTTAATTCAAATCAAAGAAACTACTCCACTTCAGTAGTGTTCAGATAAACCTTGTAAACCGAAGTAGAACTATGTCAATTTCCCCACAGCTGAGAAATAGTAAGCAGTGAACTGTGCTTGCCACCCTCACACTAATACATGTTTGTTCACACAGAAACAGTTACTTAGAAATACAAACCAAAGAGTAGATATTCCTAATATTTCAGGAGTGCATTCTTCTCTTCCTACTCTTGAATAACATCAGTTTAGTGCCTGGTTCATGAAAACACTTCAGAAGTAAAAACAGAAGGCCCAATCTCACTCAATCCGAGCCGATTAATAATCAGATTTCGCTGGGTGGGGATTTAACCAGGGATATGGTTATACAGCTGGTGACTATTGTACATCTATTAAAGAAGCAGGAAGTGCAATGGTCAAAGATGAATGAAACCATTAGTGAGATTAAGAAATGGTGGTGTGCCCAGAAGGTGGACGATGAGGCGGGACAAACCGGAGGCATTTTAGAGTCCCCAACCTGTGATTCCATGGCCTTGCACCCACAGAAATAGGCAGGAAAGGCTGGAAGGGCAACTTTGGATGGCACAGTGTCCAGGAGGACCTTTTGGAACCCCCGAATGGAAGCAGGCGGGGCGTTAGGAGGGGAAGGAAAAAGGGTTAGGAGTATGGCCCCAAGGCTGGTACAGAGGGTCCTTTCTCAGTCTGCATATTAGGCCCTTACCCAATGGGGTTCTCCCTTTATGGAGATCCGAAAAGGATATGCAAAGACACTTATCCTATTTAATAGGGGACCCGATTCCAGCAAACCAAATTGGTGATATTTGCTTCATCCTGGCACAAGGGTGGAGCCAGCGGTTGGACATCCACTTTTATAGTGATAAGTTGGTTTCGCAGTTGTTATGGCACACCCCTCTTCTTTTTTCTTGGGGCGTGCAGTTGGGAGAAATATTTGAGAACTTGGGGGGGGATTTAGCCTCCCCAGAGGGTGCCCCCTATCCCTAAATTGCAGCCAGGTAGTGTTGGCATTGAATGCGAACCTGTACTGAAGAGAGAAGGACTAGAGAACAGCGAAGGACAATAAGTACTGGTCCTATTTGCCATTCATTTCTTCACCTATAAAGCTCTTCACAACCTTGCTCCCCGCTACCTCTCTGCACTTATCGCCCTCCATACTCCAGCCCGTGCACTTCGCTCCTCCTCTGTCCCCTCTCTCGCCCTTCCACGCCTTCCCTGCTCCCCTAAGCGCCTTCGTCCCTTCTCACTTGCTGCCCCCCATGCCTGGAACTCCCTCCCTGTCCACATCCGCCTTGCCCCCTCCCTTCATACCTTCAAATCTCTCCTTAAAACTCACCTCTTTCGCTCTGCTCTGTCTGACTCTTTATCCTGCTGAGCCACTATTCCTATACCTACGATCGGTTTACCCTTATCCTTGCAACATGGACCTGCCTGCTGTCATTCTCATCGTAACCAAGCCAAGTACGTGCACTTGAGACCTCGCATCTTCATGAATGTTAGACCCCTTGTCTCTCCCTCTGTTCCCCTTCCTAAGTCTCTCCCCCAGCTCCTGTCTCTCAGATTGTAAGCCCTAGGGGCAGGGACCGTGTCTATTTTATTACTTTGTAAAGTGCCAGGTACACTGCTGGCGCTATATAAATGTTTGTTAATAATAATAATAATAATAATTCATTAAAAGATAGATTGTCCATTTCGGCTGGGGGGTGGGGCGGGAGGGGAGGAATTTATAGTTGCCGGCCCAGTTTAAAAACTTGGAAGCTCAAGAGCAGGCTGTTGCTAAGTCCGCAAGGGAGTTGATGGTACTTTCAGAGGAGATAGGGAGTCTCGTTTTAGAGACTAATGAGAGTTCCCAGTGGGAATCTTTAGAGGCCGATAATGTTTTGAGGCTATAGGTCTATTCTCCCCCACAGGTAGCATTGCCCGAGTGTCCAGTTGTTGGACATTCCCGTAAACGTTACAGGAGGTCCGTTTCCCCGGAAATCCCGTGTGTGTGTGTGTGTGTGTGTGTGAGTGTGAGTGTGAGTGTGAGAGAGAGAGAGAGAGAGAGAGAGAGAGAGAGAGAGAGAGAGAGAGATGGAGAATTGGGAGGATTAGGCCAGTTCCCATCGATATCAGCCTTGGCTTGACTAGGGGGTGGATCCAGCTTCCCCCTAGCTGAGTTGAATATCTGTTCATGGAATGTGGCGGGGTGGAACAGACAGTTGGATGATCCAGATTTCATTCCTTTTATTAGGAAATTCCACATAATAGTGGTTCAGGAAACCTGGTCCAAAGAGGATTTGACCTTGGAGGTCTTCAGGACTGTCAATCTACCAGCTGTTAACCATCATAGCAGGGGGCGCCCTTGTGGGGGCTTAGCATGCCTGGTCTCATTGCAATTGGCCATGGAAGATTTGGAGGTTATTTTGGTTCCCCCGTTTCTGCTGGGGGTAGTATTTACCCTGGGTAAGCACCAAGTGAACATACTTACAGTTTACATCCCGCCTGCCAATGTTGAATCCTATAAGAGGTCCGTGTGGGTTATGTTAGAAGAAACTGTTCAGCAAGTGATTAAAGATTACCTGGGGAGTTTTCTGATCCTAACGGGATTTTAATGCCCGATTGGGACCAAATGACCAAGCCCTGGAGCAATACTGTGATGCCTTTCCCCAGGAAGAGACGGGTATACTGAGCTCACTGGCATCTAAGGATAGCCGGACCAATGCTGCAGGGATTTGTCTTAGTAATATTGCCATTGGCTCCAACTTATATCCTCTTAATGGGTCAGGCTTTGGGGACCCAGAAGGGGAGTTTACTTATGTGGGCCCAGCAGGTAGTAGTGTAATTGATTACGTGCTAGTCTCTGCTTCAGTTCTCCCTAGAATAGTGGACTTTAGGATAAGGGCTAGGTTGGTGAGTGATCACCTTCCCTTATCTCTGTCACTGAATAAGGGTGCCGGTTTATTGGCCGTGAGCAAGGAGTCCTGCATTGATCACAGCCACTTAGAGATATATAGAGCTCCTAGATGGAGTAGTGAGTTGGCTGCATCTGTAATATCTTATATGCGGGCATCTCTTTCGCAGGCTAGGGATTCAATGCTCTCACCCATGGAGGATGGGGAAAAGGTTAATCTGTTCAACCAGGTTAGTCTGACTCTGCAGCAGCACATGTCATCTCTCCATAAGAAGGAAGGTAGATGTGTTTCCTATTGCAGTCAACCCTGGTTTGACCAAGAGTGTAAGAGGGTTAGAGAGAAGCTTAAGTTTTTATACTATCATTATAGGTCTCCCGCAGGAGTATTATTTAGTAAGGAAAGTATATAGGGACCTGATTCAAGAGAAAAAGATGCAGTATTTTGAGGATAAGTGGCTGGAGTTGCTTAATGCAGCTATTAAACGTAACTCCAGATGATTCTGGCAATTAATCAATCCAGCAGTCTGGAGGGAAGTTAGGCTCCCTGTTTGCCAATAGCCTCTTCATCCTGGACTGAGTATTTCAGCCAGGTTTTCAGCTCTGAGGTGGAGGGGACTGGCCTAGGGGAAGTTTTCCCCAGTGATGGGGAGCTTCCGATCTGGCTGCCAGTCTTGGAGGAAGAAGTGGAGTCTCTGGTGGATATGCTGAAAAATCATAAGGTTCCTGGGTTGGATTTAATTCAGGCAGAGTATATAAAGGCGGCCAGGGATTGGTGGATTCCTTTTCTGGCTGCCTTATTTACAACTATAAACAACTCAGGAAGAATCCCAGTAGACTGGAAAAAGGCCGTCGTGGTTCCAGTATATAAGAAGGGCCCAAGGAATGTGCCGGCCAATTATAGACCTATTAGCCTGCTGAGCATAGTGACTAAATTATATGCCAAACTTCTTTTGGCTAGACTGGTGGAGTGGGTTCAGGCTTCTGAGTTCTTGTGTCTGGAACAGGCTGGGTTCCAGAAGGGTAGGTCTACAATCAAGCAGTGCTATATATTATACCATCTAGCTAATAAATACCTAGCACGGAATTGCTCCTTTTTTGCGGCATTCCTTGACCTTAAGTCAGCATTTGACCCGATTGATAGACCTACCCTCTGGGCCAAGTTAGCCAACACTTCTATGGACAAACGCTTGCTGCACCTTATAGGTGTGTTGTACTCAGATTCTTCCATGGTAGTGAGGGTGGATGACCTTGGACACGTGACGCCACCTATTAAAATATCCTCTGGGGTTAAGACAGGGGTGCGTTTTAGCCCTCACCCTTTTTAATATCTTCATTAACAATGTTATCCCCCTTATGGCAGAGGACAGGTTTTTTCCCCCAAAATTGGGCTCAAGAATCATCGGGTGCCTATTTTTTGCAGATGATGTGGCTTTGCTATCGCAGAGCCTGTTGGGCCAGCTCAGGCAGATGCAGGCTTTTGCGTCTTATTGTAGAGACAACAAACTGGACATAAATTTCTCAAAGTCCAAGGTGATGGTATTCTCCAACTGTAGGCGGTCCTATAAATGGAATATCCAGGGTAACCCTATACAACAAGTCAGCTCCTTTAGGTACTTGGGGATATTATTTCACCAATATGGCTCCTGGAGGTTCCATGTTCAGAGGACAATGGTCCAGGCTAAAGCCATGTTCCAATTGATTCTCTCCTCTTTTAGGAAATCTGGCAGGAATGCACCTCTTTTAGCCCACCAAGTATTCCATAGCAAGGCAAGGGCGCAGGTGTTTTATGGGGCCGAATTATGGGCTCCTTTTTGTGGCCACCTATAAAATTCTATCCAAGCCAGCTTTTTATGTGGCTTGCTTGCTGCCCCGGCTGGCACCCTTCACACGGTGGTCAGACTGGAGTGGGGCCAGAGCAGCTGGCACCAACAAGCCCTGGATAGAGCAAGTACATTCTGGTGCAAATTGTTTGGTGGCCAGTGCTCCGAATTACTACAGCTTTTGACAAGGCATAATTACATCAACCCCTGGCAGGAGCGGGTAGAGGCATATTTTAATTCACTGTGTATGCCAGTGGCTTATTTGGCCCATAAATCAGTGGCTGTGGCCTCTAAGGAGATTGCTTCTCGGGCGAGGGATATAGAATGGCAGAATGAGATAAGCAAGTTTAGATCATTTCCGCAAGTGGAAGCCTATCTCCAGTGGGTCCCCGAGTTGGGGCAGGCGGCGTCTTATCTGACTCAGGCACTGTCAGTTAGAGGCAGGCATTGCCTGTTTCGGTCACAGACAAATGCCTTGCCCTCTAGCGTATTGGAGGGCCGGGTTAAAGGAATCCCCTTCCTAGAAAGGCTGTGTCCCTTTGACCATGCAGCAGTCGAGACAGTCGGACATATTATACTAAACTGCCATCTTTACGATAATCCCAGGGAGGAATTTTTGGCTTCCTTTCTGGAGGAGCGCTCAGGTAGATCAGAGGCTACGTTGCTCTGCTGGCTCCTGGGAACCAGGAAGGAACAGATTGGGCAGAATTTAGTCCGTTTTTTGACACACGCAGTTTGTTTGCGTAAGCACTTTTTAGAATTTAAGGGGGTGAGCGATACTGGGGAAGGATAATCAGGCAGGGGGATAGTTCCCCCAGGCTAGGATAAAGTTTGACTACTATAAGTAGGGGAGGGTTTGGAAAGTCTGTGGATCTCACTCTACTGGGGGTGACCTAGGTTTAGTTTGTGTGAGCTAAGATTGTTGCACCATAGAGAGTTGCCTTAGTAGCACTGTTTGGCCAGATTAGTCATAATGAGGCTATTTTAACACTGTTAAGATCAGGAATACTTGTAAGCCTGATGGATATTGGTACGACTGCTTTTTGTTTTTGCATTTTATTTTCTGTGTATGTGTAAGCAATGACTTAATGTCATGCTGAATAAAGCAATTCATTCATTCATATAGCTTAACAGAAAAGTGTACAACTCAATGTGAACAGATTTAATTGGTTTCGTTTTCAAAGGTGTAGGTGTTGTGCTTTGAATTTGAGATTAATAATTGGTAAGAAAAAGGATGTAGACAACTCTATCTTTGGAAAAAGGTCATATGGTAACTATAATTTCCTTGCAGCATTTTGTGAGATATTATCTACTCTTACTATCTCGGACACACTAGGTTTTAGTTTGGGGTATGCCCTAGCTTTTGGGCAGAGAATATTTGAGAGCTGGACTTTGGAGTGGGGCTCTTTGTAAGGGCAAATATTTTCCAAATTGCATGGCTATACACTAAGGGGATACAGGCGATAGGCTACCTGGAAGAAGTTCTACATAGAATTTGCCCAATACTGGCATTCTGCCCAAATACCAATTTAATCCCAGGTAATACAAGAAGGAGCTGGTGGGATAAGGAATGCCAGCAAGCCAAATCTAACTTAAGAAGCTCGGCCAGATTATTAAAGAAATATTCTAATGAGGCTGTGGAATGTTTCAAAGAACAGAAAAGAATGTGTAAGATGTTAATATCGGGGGGGGGGGGGAGAGAATATAGTGGATCATTGTGCATAAAGCAACAGAGAAACATGATTCACGTATCTTCTGGGAAATTATTAATGGCTCCTGGGACGGGCGTAGGCTTTGTAGTGAACATAAAATAATGGCATCGGAGTGGATCCATTATTTCATGGAGCTTTTTAAAGCCAGCAATTTCACTGCAGATGTGCCCCTTATAGAGACAAACTTGCCGATTTGGGATTCAATCACCAAAGAGGAGGTGGAAACAGCTGTTCTGTCCCTTATGTTGGGAAGGCCCCAGGGATTGATTTTATACCTCCAGAGGCTTTAAAGCTCTTCCTAGAATGGTGGTCTCAGGCTTTGGCAAACCTGTTTACATTAGTTAACAACTCTGCAAAAATCCAAATTGTTGGAGACAGGGAATCACTGTCCCTATATATAAGAAAGGTGAGTGTAAAAATCCTAAGAACTATAGGCCAATAACCCATCTCTCTATAGTTTCTAAAGTCTATACTAGACTTTTATTAGATCGTCTATTAAACTGGATACAAAAGACGGGTATACTGGCAGAGGAGCAGGCAGGTTTCTGTGTAGGAAAAAGAACACTAGGTCAATGCTTTGTTCTTCATCACCTTGATAAAAAATATGTTTAAGAAGATGAAACTTTTTGTGGCCTTTATTGATTTTAGTTCTGACTTTGATGTTATCAATCGGGAGAAGCTGTGGTTAAGATTGACTGAACAGGGAATTGATAAAAGGCTTTTGTTAATAATAAAATCCCTCTATACTGACACAGTGCTATATGTTTGAGTAAATGCAAAGGGTGCCCTGACGGATCCCATTCCTACAACTAGGGGTGTCCGCCAGGGCTGCTTGTTTGCCCCAATACTGTTTAATTTCTATGTTAACCATTTGATTATTAGACATAATAGTAACGCTGAATGAAGAAGCTGAATAGTCCAGCAATAGCATTTTAGCAGGACAAATTTGCTGCAAAGGACCAAGTGCTGTTTGCCTACAGAGGAACTCCTTATATCTGCCAAGGGAAAGGAGACTGTTCAGTAAAATCATGAGTATTATCAGCTAGGAGTTAAGACTCTGGAGGGGCTTTGGCTGACATACTTTAAATTGGCTGGAAATTTGTTACACTTGTTTACAATCTAAGTATTCAAGGCTCTACATTCATGCTTGCAAGTGGGGAAGACAACATCTAGATGGTCAAGGAAATTACTTTAGCTTTCCAACAAATGAAACTGGCAATATGGTGATTATTTTGTTTGTAATTAAGTTAAGGCCTGTCTAACTTCTTGGCCATCATGGGCCAGATTGCTGCATGGCAATTTGCTTGTGGACCAGAATGCAACAAACTCTCTCATCATGTGGCTAGCATACATTATTTCTATAGTACAGGGGTAGTAAAACCCTGTTCAAACCTATCAACACAAATGGGGGATGCTAAACATGCAAAAATTGGAGCTGTTAGTGCATGATGTCATTCTAGAATTTTATTTTTTATTTTTTAAAATACTGATATTTAATAAAATCAGATTTTAAGGCTGCAGGGTAGATGGAGTCCTATAAAGGCTATCAGTTGGATAGGTCTGTTTGTAGAGACCACCAACAGAACATAGAACCCACTGGCACAGAAATCACCTCCCCAGAACTGTAAAGAATCACAATAAATTTAACATTTCATGTTATGTCTGAGGTATTGTAATTGTTCTAATACAGGGGTTCAGAATCTTTTTGGGAGCACTGCATGATTTGTGTGAACAGGCTCAGGGAGCACTTTCGCGCAGCACTCTGATACATCCCAACTAATATCACATTAACTTAAATTTTGTAACCAGAAATCACATAAACATCTATGACTGTTTTAACATGGATGGAGGGAGTGGGGGGGATGGGTGTTTGGCCGTGGTGGGTGAGACACATCCACCTCCACCCACAGGCCTCCTCCGGTTTTCCAGAGGGCCCTGTGGGTGGAGATGGGTAAGTGATGGGTGTGCATTGGGAGCGTGCATGCACAAACACCCAGCACCCGTAGTATTTCCACGGGCGCACACCTGGCACACACCCATTCCCCCACCCACCGCTGGCTGTTTACACGGACGGCCCCTCCCTAACACCCGCCAGAATACCGAGCCGGGTGGGGTGGGGGAGGGGAGCATCCATGGAAAAACAACCTATATTTTATTTTCTGCATCTCATTTACCATAACATTAAAATTTTAAATTAACAAATACAAGTTTAAAATACAAATACAATTTGTATTTTAGCTAAGCAATTTCAAACTAAAGGACTTCATGATAAATATGATACAATTGTTAGTTATTTAAATTTGCTTAAGTTGGGTGCTTTTATTCTATTTTGACCAGAACCTGGGTTGACCCTATGTAAAACAAACAATCGTTAAATCATATTTTCAAAAGGCTAATCACTGAGAGCAAAATAAAATTTCAGGCCAGAATAAAGAGCATTTCCAGGATTGCCTGTATGCAGGTACTCAGGATAAAACAGTAGAAGTGAAGCAGACCCTGAGCAGATAGTGATGATTTAACTGATTCAATGCACTTAATCTGCTATGCTACTGAAACAACTGTTCTGTACACATTTCACATGAAACTTCTTTCACTGAATCTTCCAGATGCCTTTATGTTTTCCAACTGTCCCATTCCAACTAATGTGCATGTGTTTTATGGCAAGTGTGACTAAAGACTGAATTAAATTAGCACATATTTTTGACAGACTTTCTGTTTCTTTGAACCTGTGACTCAGTGGTTTGTACTCTTAGAGTGGGTTGAATATAGAATTAATGACATGCATTCTTGAAAAAACTGCCTTCCAAATGGACTGCTTGCTCTGTAATAGTAAATCATGAATATTCCCCAGTCTATTCATTTGGGATGTCTTCTTTAACCCAGGCAGATGGCCCTGCTATTCCCCCACCCCCTTTTCCAGCAATGATGTTGTTCGCTAGAATTAATAAGTATTGGTTATGATCCAGCCTGCTAATACCTAGATTGATCCACAGGGTGTTTTACAGCTTGTTAAAGTTTATTAGCCATCACAGATTATCAATAAAAACTGTTTAATTGGCTAATTACTACAGCTGTTGCTGTTACTGGTACTTGAGATTTTTGCAGTGCACACAGTAGCCTCTACTCCTGAAACCCATTTATGTGATAATTATTTTATGGGAGAAAATTACTGCTTTTAGGGGGGTGCATATAAACGACTTAGCATATTTATTTGTTTTATTTTTTAATTTTTTTAAATTTTTAGCACTGCTGTTAAAGACTGTTCTAACAACCTTTTCACTGACATTACTGAAAACAAAGTTGAAACTGTAACTGAAATGTTTTCCAATGCCTTTCTTGTTCAGTATTGTGCTAGTAGAGGCACTGTCTCCAGCAGTGAGAACTGAAGACTGGGAATCATGTCTCCTAAATTCAGATCTCATTCCACCACTGAGTCGCTATGGGTATTTTCAGACGTTACGAGATCACGCTCAATCACGGGGAATTCCCACATGGTGATCGTGGTCGTGTCACATCTGTTGGGGGGAATGGAAGCTCCCCGCCAGATGTTCACCCCCGTGAATCACGGGGGGGAATCACATTGAACACGCAAACGGAGGTCCTGACCAGACCATCTCCGTTTGCGTGTTGAATGTGATTCCCGCCCCCCCCGTGATCAAGAGGATCGTCTCGTCTGCCCCCTGACCACGGCCTGAAATCAGCTGCGAGATTCCGGGCCGTGGTCAATGCCCCGGGGGGGGGCCGGCAGGCGCTGTGGCTGCATTGGCTGTGGCGCCCGCCCGTCTCCTGGAGGGCGGGCGGCCAGGGGAACGTGGGGGGGCGGAACTGTGCGGCCGCATGTTGAGCCACGTGGCCCCTCCCCCGATTCCCTGCTGGAATCAGCCGGCACGTCTGTTTGACGGCCGTTTTGATCCCGCGGAGGATTGATGGGTGATTCTGTGACGGGACCAATACCGGCCCCGTCATGTCTGCAAATACCCTATGATACCTTTGGGTGGGTCAGAACTTTTTGAATGACACAGCTACTTACAACCGGCATCAAATGGTTATAGCAGGGTAAAGAATTTGTACTAGAAAAAGTCTAGTAACTACAACTGTCACTAACATGATGAAAGCTACAGTATTTTATAATGAATTAACTATAATTTTTCTATTTGTTTACACTGCCACATGAGCAAATGCAATCTCAATTTATAAAATAGTCATAATTAATCAGAACAATTTTTGCTCTTCAGCAGTTTAATGCACAAGGAATAGGTTCTCCCCACCTTTTAATAGCAAGAATATATTTTACTCACTAAAACCAACCCTTGACAGTCTATCGATTCTTCCCAAGTTCTGAGAAACACACTTTAAAAGCAGCCAAACATGCCAATACCACATTAGGGATAACATACAGATTGAACTCTTACATCAGAACTTGGTACAGAATACACTTGCTAAATGTCACCAATTTAAAGACTTCAAAACCATACTGAATCAACAGAGCTACATTCTATGCATTTTTATATGTTATGAACAAGTAACCACCACTGATGACTAGAACCATATATCTTCTAGATCAGGACTAGAAGTAGAACTTTACCCCAGCCATAATATTGGAGGGTCAGGGGGAGGTTTTTTATTTTTTTTTAACCCAAGGTAAAACTTTAGTCAGCAGGCAGCACTATGGCTGTTTTTACACAAGATGGTCCCACTCATGCTCCCGCAGATCCGCTACATGGGCATGACTTGATGCCACCCATGTGCATACTGCGGCCAGTGAGCAGGGGTGCGTGCACGCTCCCTAGTCCCATGCATCCCCACTCACCTCACCCCCCCACGGAGCAACCGGCAAAAACAGAGGTTGCTCCGTGAGTGGGGATGCGCAGTGGAGGGGGAGGAAATCGGTGTGCGACCATGTGCACTGCCCCACCACCACTGCGGTGCACACTGGTCCCCCCTGCACCATGGCTAGTATAAAAACGGCATTTGAGTTGCAACCAGCAGTTCTGCACTCTTAAGCTGGAACACAAAGGAACTATCCATACAAGCACAGCATAGAAAGCTGAACTGACCGTGGGTGAGCATCCATCCACACCCACTTGCGATGGCAGAAACTCCTATTCATAACTATTAAAGATGGCCAAGCAAAACTCAATCTGTCTTTTGAGGGGTTCTTCCAAGCACCCAGAGTGCCTCCCTTCCAGTATACAGGCCTGAAAAATATAAACTCTTATGGTGTTTTCTTGGTCATATATAAAGAAGGTACCAAATGACAGCCCTCACAAATGTCAGCAAGGATTCTGTCTATATCTTTGGGAGAGGGTCACTATGTTAACTTGTTACACTTTTGAGAATAGAGTTAACACCCATGGCTAGTGCATGAGCAGGTCAGCACAGATATCTGTAAGAAAGCAGATTCAGGCCCTGCAAGCCTATTCCAGACAGCTTTTCATTAAAATAGGCAGAGAGAAGCAGGTTCATGGCCATTATTTTTTTTAGCAAAAAATTACACTACTCATTTGTTCCCTTCCATGTCAAATGCTGCTTGAACCCCTAAATAGACAGGAAAACAGGGATGAAAGTACAGCCCATACCAGCTTAACTCTGCCCCCTTTGAGCGAAGAATACCGACGACATATGCCAATAAATCAGAAAGAGCCTTTCAAAAAGTTATTATTAATATTATTATTATTATTATTATTTAGCATTTATATAGCACAAGCAATGTACCTGGCACTTTACAATTGTAGGAAAGAGACACGCTTCCTGTCCTAAGCAGGCTTGCAATCTAAGAGAGATTGGGGGGGGCAAAGGAGGGGGGAAACCAAGGACGAGACAAGGATACATACACAAACTCATGAGGCCTCAGGTGCATGTGCTTGGTTTAGTTACAAAGGTGTAGTTACGCATTTAATGTTACACAAGATACGATGATTCAGGATAAGTCAGCAAGGGGAATGAGGAGCCAGGGAAAGCTTGATGGAAGAGGTGGGTTTTGAGGAGGGATTTGAAGATTTGGAGGGAGGAAGCCAAGCAAATGTGTTCAGGGAGGGAGTTCCCAGCATGGGGGGCTGCCAAGGAAAAGGGGTGGATGCGTTTTGAGGAGCAGGGGAGCCATGAGCAGGCAAGGGTGGTGGCAGAGGAGTAGAGCTCCCGGACAGGAGTGTAGCGGGAAATGAATACTGAGAGATAGAGGGAGCAAGGCCATGAAGAGCCTTGTAGGTAAAAACCAGGAGTTTGTGCAGAATGCGTTCAGGAAGAGGGAGCCAGTGGAGAGAGGAGAGATGGAGCTGTATATGGTCAAAGCGGTGGGCAAGGCGGATGACCTTGGCAGCAGAGTTATGAACAGAAATGAGAGGAGCACGGTGAGAGTGAGGAAGGTCAGTGAGAAGGAGGTTGCAATATTTGATGCGAGAGATGACCAGTTATATGCAACTCTTCTAAAGACAGGTTTAATCATTCAAATTACACTTTTAACTCGCATACCAAAATGGGGCTCCAAACCAATCCCCCCCCCCCCCCAAATTGCACTCAATTGCACTGGATAATTGTTTGTTTTTTTAAAAAAGTCTATTTTGAGTGCAAGTTAGAGCTGTAGTATGAATTGGCAAGGATGTCTAATCAACATGCAATCTCCACCACAAGCCAACATGGAAATTTGAACTTGTGTTAGTGAGAGGAAGGTGTGAAGAGTGTCATGCATTGAGTGCCAGAGACTTGTAGAGCTGCTCACTGAATCTTCCCTTCTGATTTTGCTGCAGCTGGACTCTCTTCAGTGGAGAGCATCAGGTTTAAAAGCTACTGAAGGAAGTTTTTTTAAACTGTTTTTCTAAAACTATTAAAACCTCCACCACATTGAACTTGTGGTACACAGTAGCTGGTTCCTGAAGAGTTTGCAAGTCAGTTTTGATCTATAAGGCAACTTTAAGCCTGCATGCTTGTGACAAATTTTGCAGTTAAAATATAGCTTCATTTAGGGGGAGAGAAGGCTGTATCTCTGAAACCCTTTGAACAAATGACTCAGAATTTCAAACGTTACCGCAGTCATCCCCCAATCTGGCACAGAGATTTTTAAAGTGAATAACGTCCAAATAATCAGTCACTTATAGGGTGCAAGGTCATACCTTTACCAAAGGGAAGCAAAGTTTGCCCTGTAATGCAGAGCATATAGAAGAAGCTGAACCAATGGCAGATGACAGGGCAAAACTTGGAGTCGTCAGGAATATGAACTGGGAAAAGAGGCAGGAGATGTAGGTGGACATAGTCATCCCAGAGTGTATGGGAAAATGCCAGGACTGACCAGGAATTCTATCTTCTATCAATGAAACAGCTTTCCAATATGTGATGCATATGTTATGTTATTTTAAATCCATCATCAAATCATTTAAACCTTCGGCTGTTTAAATGGAAATAGTATGGTTATGACAACCCTCTGCTTGCTCCCTTTCTCTGAGGTTTTCTAGCTCATGAGTGAAGTAACTATGCTCACATAGTGGCATGCTAGAACATCATGGCGTCCTGCTCACTCATTACATATAAATTTTTGATTAGCCTTGAAAATGAATTAATGGATTATACATGCATGACATTCATTTTATAATAGCTTAAGTCTGTATTCATGTGTATAATGAATGAAGAAACATAGGGCTTTGCCTACAGTCCTACAAGATAATCATATTAAAACAGTACCAGAATAATTTATTCTTGAAAGTTAGTGTTCTTTTTTAAACAAATGAGTTGTGTATCAAACATTAATAAAAACAACTCAAAGTACATATTCAGTATGCCAGACTCATTAAAATATTTGTTATTATAAACAAGGAGAACTAAGCATCACACTTCTAACCCTTAAACTTTATTTTGAAGTTATGGATAGTGGAAGAACTGAATATAATAAGGCAGAGCAGGTAGGACATGGTGATCATAACTTTCTTCATGTTGATCAAGTGTACCTATAAGCTGTAGTAGTAAAACAAACCTGTTGTCCCTTCTACAATCTCCACTGTAACTCCTACCACATGACCACAGGAGGGTTTTGATTGTTTTCTGCTCTTTTAGTATTTTATGGTTTTAAAAATGTTTAGCTGGTATTTTATCATTGTTTTATTTTGGAATGATTATTGTACGCCATCCTGAACTGCTATGGTGCAGGAGGGCGCGGGATAAAATAGTATGAAATAAATAAATAAATAAAATAACTTCATTTTTTCTCTAAATCATCAGACATGACACCATGACAGAAAAGTATCAGCCTCTAAAGAACACCTTCACAAACATTTTCACTGACAGATACAAACGCACCAGGCCTTATTAGTAAGAGGACATTTCCTGCAGTTCTGCCTTCCTGAAGTTATTGTTAAGATTCAAGATTCTCGCTCTTGGGTCTCAAAATCAACCTCTGTAAATTTCCCCTCCCCCATTCTTAAGGGCACTGACAGCAGAGGAGCGCATGAGACGGGACTAGTACCGGCTGTGCACACCAACCCTTGAATTTAACAGTTGCTCTGTGAACACCTGAGTTCCACTGTACTTCCTCCAAAATAAGCCAATACAAAATGCTAAAGAGCTCTGAAAAGGAATACAGTACTCATCACCAACCACTGACACTAAACAATGACAGCAAGTCTTGAGAACTTTGAGGCAACCTCACAAAGGCTTCACATCATAAAGGTTCTGTCTTCTGTGGACTAGAGGGTGTAGCTGCCATGTGGTCCTAAATGCAAGAGATGAAGACATTGGGACCGATCCAACGGCCCACAAATCCTCCACCCACGCGGCACAGTGTGCCAGCAACAGAGGTGCATGAGGTTCAGAACAGCCATGTGTCTGGGATACACAGGCCATTGGATTGGCCCCGCTGGTTGAAAATGAATGAGATGGGGGTGAGCCAGACTCCCTGGCCATTCTGGGGAGGGGCACGGAAGCCGTCACTATTCAGGCTGACAGGGAGCGCAGTTCAAACGAGTAGTCCTCCCCCTCCGCCTGGGAATCCGGGGGTGTGGGGGGCTGCCTTCACAAGTCCCTCCATGCCATGGGTCAGCTGAGGAGCCATCCACACAGGACAGGACTCCTGGACCACGGCTGCCGGAAGGAGCTGCCACCAGACAGCTGCTCATAGATGGCCCAAAGGAGTGCACTCACCCAGCCCAGGTGCATGTGTCAAACAGCTGATCGTAGGAGGCCCAGAGGAGCGCCCTCACCCGGCCCAGGCACACATGCGAAACAGCTGATCATCCACTGTAGTCAGGTGTGAGCAATAAAGATTAATAATAATTTTTGCATTAATATAAGTTCTTAAAATTAAATTGTTTCAATTTTGGATATTAGAAGCTAGTCTCTATCAGAGAATTCCAAGAAAACCGGTAAGCTCTTAAACTCTGATAAGGGCCCCAAACCAGGTCAAATGCCTCTTTTCCTGCCTCAAATCTTTTCTTGACTTACATAAATCACGGGGACCAGCCTTGGAATGTGATTATTATAACCAGTTCTTAATGTTTTGCATTGTTTGCTATTTAATTTAAATGATCACTAGGAATGTCATTATTGAAACTTGATTTTAAAGTACAAAATACTTGTTTTCATTTACAAATTGCAAAGTGGATGCGACAGTTATGTGTCGCAATCCATCATTTAAAAGACATCCTCAAAGAAGGAGTTCCAAGGAAAATCTGTTAGTATAAGCTAAGTAGAGTGTGAAGGGGAAAAAACAAGACCCTGCACAGGCCTAAAAAATAATCTGAGACTACATCATGTACTACCACTCTTTGCAAGGTTAGGCGTCAGACTTGCATGTAAAATCCAAGCATTTCCATGTACCGACGTCTTTCTACACTTTTGGACATTTAAAGATTAGTTTATTTACATTGTTGAATTATAAACCTTGTGTAGAAATACGTCTTTTATGGATCTGAAAGTAGTTATATGAATAATTGAAAGCTTATCTGAGAGGTGTTTAGATTAATATTAAAGGAGAATTACTAATTACCTCGACTACAATTGTACAAAGCAACCTTGCTTAGCTGTAGATTTTAAGATTACAACTGCAGTTCTTAGAACCGTATCTGAAAAACACACTGTGTGTTCCCCCCCACCCCATCTGAACAGACTATGCACTTCGGGGGGAAAATGTTCTTTTGAGATATATTTGCAGCCTGAAAGTCTGTGTTCATATTCAAAAGACTTTACAAGAAAACTATACGTGCTTGAAATTATTTGAAAGAGAATTTCCATTCTTACAAGTTGATGTTAAGGATGGCAAAGTGAACTGATTAAGAGAAGGGAGCAGAACACTAATTTTAAAATCCTAAAGATTTATATATGAAAAGAACAAAGTGAGAGCCAATGAGAAAAATGTAAATTGATCATGAATAATCAGATATGCCCTAGAAAGAGGCATTACTCAACATAGAGGATATAAGTCATCAGTCAAACCAAAAAGGAGAGAAACTCAAAAATCTCCATCTCCAGAGAGTTGCCCGACTTCAGCATCAGCACCGGCTGCTGACTTCTGATACCTCAGACTCTCTTTGTCTAGCATGAATTTGTGTAAATTCAAATTCACTAAGAGAAGTTAGTTGAAAATTAGGTATCTTAATTACTATGGGTGCAAATTACTGTGGGCAGCAGAAGCCAGTGAGCTGGCAGAGGGACCAACATTCGCACACACCAAGCTGTGCACGCTGGCCACGACACAAATCAGCAAAGGAAAAGTGCTCACAGGGCACGAATAGATCCACTGCGCCGGCAAGACGCGCCAGAGGTGCAGACCACACCACCTGCTCCAGCATATATACCGGCTCTCAGACACAGAAGCAGATCACGGCCTTGAAGTCGGTGTAGCCATTGTCAGAAAAGCAGGTGTGCATGCACAAGGTTGTGCCAGAAAAAAACATTGCGTACCTGTAACGTGCAACATCAAACCCCTGAGCTTTGCAGAAACTCCACACTCCAAGTCAGGGACCCCAAGCTCCAGTTAAGGTGCTGTGGGCTGGGGTGTCCTAGCAGATCTGCACCCCAGGATCCCAGCCGTGCTGCGAGTGGCCTCTGCCCCAAGGCAACCCCTTCCCAGGGCAAGGTGCATGGACTGGAGCTGGGGGCAACAGGTGGGGTGGGGCAAGCCCCCTCTCCCATGGCTGCAGCAACCTCCCCAACCACCGTGCAGGGCCACCTTAAGCAGCAATGTAGGAGTGGGAGGTAGTCAGCATAAATGGGGATGATAAACAAGCCGTGGTCCCCTTGCAAGGAGCAGGCACTTAGCCCTGGGGAGAGGATGGCAGAGGGTCCCTACACCCAACCCAGACCCTCCTGCAGCAGCCCCCTCCTCAGGCAGAGGGGGGCAGTGGCCACAGCCTAGGCCCCCTGAGACCTCAGGCCAAAGACAGAGGAGGCTTCTAATGGGGTTTCTCTGCTGGGCCTACACCAGGAAACCAGCGCAGCACTGCCTCATCACGGCTGTCCTCCCCCAGATGAGGAAAGCCAGGGCCTCTGTGCACCCGGTCCCATCACTCACCCTAAAACTCTGACCAGGGACCCCCCTGCAGCCCCATTTCTCTGCCCCAAAACCTGGCAAGCATCTCCCCATTGCTTCCTCCCAAACCCTGGCCAGCCCCCCCATCCCTAAACCCTGGCCAGTGACAGCCACCCTGCTGGAGAAGGGGGTGCACAGCTGCACATACCGCAGTGTGGAGACCCTGCAGTGGCCCCCATTGTCACAAGGACAGAGTGTGGGGGCCCCAATCCCTTCCAGCAGCGACAAAAATAAAAAAAAATATACAACAGCCCCAAGGTAGACCCATAGTCTAGTCTCAGGGAATGGGTCAATTTTGGATCAGTTATCTCAGTATCTAGACTCTCTTTTAATGACCTTTTGTACCAGTATTTTTTGTACCAGTATTACCATCACATATTAGGGATTCACAGGATTTTTTAAATATTTTGGACAATTTAGATCTAGGGTCTGTTATGGATGATTTGATTCTGGTGACGATGGACGTAACATCACTATATACTAATATTCCCCAGGATACAGCACTAGAAGTGATTGAAGATACTTTAAATGAGAGGGTATTATCTCATATTCCATCCACTTCTTTTTTAACACAAATTACAGTGTTGGTATTGACAAAACGTTTTTTTGAGTTTAATAGCCAACTCTTTCTACAAATCAAAGGTTTACTGATAGGATAAGCAGTGGCTCCACAACTTGTGAATCTCTATATTGATCACTTTGAAAAAACATATATTTATGACAGTACTAGAAATAAGTTTCAAAGGTATATTTTTAATACAAGCAGTATATTGACAATATAATTTTTTTTCTGTACGGGCAGCATGAATGACTTCAAACATTTCCATGATTACTTAAATGGATGTTGCCCTAATTTGAAATTTGATCTCCATTTTGACTGCAAGAGGATTCATTTTTTTTTAATATTGTGATTGAATATAGTTGTGGAAGCATCTCTACCCATACATACAGGAATGGTACTGATGTCAATTCATTGCTACATTTTTCGAGTGATCACCCCATTTAAAGGATAACCATCTGTTTAGTCAATTGTTATGTATTAGGAGAAATAGCAGTAATCAAGTCATTTTTATGGAACAAGCCAATTCCTTTACGAGGAATCTAAACGAGAGAGAATACCCGGAGAAGTTACTTAAATAGAATTTCTTTAGGGTCTTAAGTATACCCAGAGAATCCTTGTCGATTCCAAAAGAGAAAAGAAATGTTGGATAGGATGATTTGTCCTATTACTTTCTCTCCAGCCATTAAAAGAGCTATTCTGAAATATTGGCATGTGATTTATAATGTACCTGGCTGCGAGAGGAGACCAGTATTTGCATATAAAAAGACCAAGTCAGTTTGGGATTTTGTGGTACATATGGATATAAAACACTCTCAGAAATCTTTACCAGTCACTGCACAATTTATGCCCACTTTGCTGGGACATTTCAAATGTGGTAAATGTGTAGCTTGTAAACACAGCATCACCACAAAAGTTTACATCCATTCAGTGACTGGCAGGGAGTATATGTTAAAGCATTGTTCCACATGCCAAAATTTGCATGTAGTTTATGTAAGTGTGTGCCCCTGCAATCTGATCTATGTTGGTTGCACATCTAGGCCAGTTAAAACAAGAAACAGTGAACATTGTAGCAAGATTAGGAGGAACACAGTTTAAAGAACCTGTAGTTGCTCATTTTGTAAAAGAGGACCATAGCAGTGAAGATCTGATGTTTCTTTGTACTGAGGTTTTACCCCCCAACCTGAGAAGTGTAATACCTGCTCTGTTGATGATCTTGTAGCCTTCTGAAACACCTTGTTGGCTAAGAGCATTGACAGAGTGGCTCCCAGGCGTCTGCTGCCCTCCCGAGTCTCCTGCAGGTTTCCTTTGTTTCCTGAGGGCCTGCAGTGTTTGAAGCGGGAGAGCAGGCGGTTAGAGCAACAGTGGTGCCAGACTCGCGATGAGTATGATCAATTGCAGCATAAGAGCAGTTTAAAGGCCTATGCTGTGGTGGTGCAGGCAGCAAAGAAGCAGTTCTTTGCTGCCCTCATTGCATATGCAAAGTCACGTCCAGCGGAGCTTTTCCGGGTGGTGAAAGGTTTGGTCAGTCCTGCTTGTCTCCGTCTGGACCTGGAGCAACCCAGTGACCACTGTGACTGGTTTATTGAGTAATTTGTAGATAAGATCGTTCATATCCGCCACGATTTCGGTACCAGAGTTATTGCAGAGGATCATCTTGGGGCTATGAATGCCCCGTTCTATCCTGTTTTGTGGGATCGGTTTCAGATGGTGTCGCCTGCTGATATGGAGTCCTTGTTGAGATCTGTTTGTGCCACTACTTGTGAACAAGATCCATGCCCGTCCTGGTTGGTGAAAGCTAGCCAGGAGACGTTACGACCGTTGCTGGATGGGGTGGTCAGTGCCTCCCTTCGGGAAGGCAGGGTGCCTGATTGCCTGAAAGAGGTTGTGATTAGGCCCCTGCTCAAGAAACCACCTCTTGATGCTGATGCTCCTGTCAGTTATCGGCCAGTCTCTAACCTACCCTTTTTAGGGAAGGTTATTGAATGGGCTGTGGCACAGCAGGCTCCAGGAACATCTGGACCGCACCGGTTTCCTTGACCCCTCTCAGTCTGGTTTTCGGCCTGGTTATGATACGGAGACTGTATTGGTGGCCTTGGTCAATGATCTCCGTCTGACATTGGACTAGGGTCGTCAGACCCTGTTGGTCCTGCTAGACCTTTCGGCTGCATTTGACACTGTCAACCATGAGGTGTTGGTGACCCGCCTGCAGGACTGTGCCGAGATCGGCAGGACGGTCTTGGATTGGTTTAGTTCATTCCTGGCTGGGAGAACTCACCGGGTGGTCTTGGGGGAGTGTACATCTTCCCCCCGGGGCCTCATGTGTGGAGTCCCACAGGGTGCCAGTCTGTTCCCCCTCTTGTTTAACATCTATATGCAGCCGTTAGGGGAGACTGTGAGAGGGTTTCAGGGCATGCAGTGTCATCAGTATACTTATGACACTCAGCTCTATTTCTCTTTTTCTACCGACCCAGGTCATGCAGTCTCCTTATTCTCCCAGTGCCTGTCAGTTGTGGGGGCTTGGATGATGTTGAGTCATCTGCAATTGAATCCTGACAAGACAGAGGTGATGTTGGTGGGCGAGGGCTTGGGGGGCCTGCGAGTGGTAGAATCCCCTCTTGTTGGGTGGGGGGGTCACCCTCCCATGGCCTCTCAAGTGCGGAGTCTGGGTGTGCTCCTCGACTCATGGCTCAGCTTGGAATCTCAGGTTGTGGCAGTGGCAGGGAGTGCGTTTCGGCAGTTACATCTTGTCAGGAGGCTTCGGCCGTATCTCTCTGACTCCGCCCTTGCCACTGTCATCCATGCCTTCATTACTTTGAGATTGGATTAATGCAACGCGCTCTATGTGGGGCTGCCCGAGAAGCTGGTCCGGAGTCTGCAGCTGGTGCAGAATGCCGCGGCCTGTCTACTTATGGGGTGGGCCCGGGAGCACATGACACCAGTGCTCCAGGCTCTGCACTGGTTGCCTATAAAGCACCCAGCCAGGTTCAAGGTGCTGGTTTTAACCTTTAAAGCCCTTCACGGCCTGGGCCCTACTTATCTGTGGGACCGCCTCACTCCCCCTGTGCCTGTATGACCTTTGAGATCGTCTGTGGGAGCCTTTTTGGTGGTTCCTCAGACGAGGCGGGTGGTCACCAATGTTAGATCTTTTTCAGTGGCCACCTGTGCTGTGGAATTCACTCCTAGTGGAGGCTCGGTTGGCCCCCACTCTTCTGTTATTTTGACGTTTATGTAAGACCTGGCTGTTCCACCAGGCCTTTGGCGAGGGGTAGGGTTTGGGTGGGTGGGGTTGGGGGGGAGGGAGTTTTCTTTCCCTGCATAATGTGCAATTTTTTAACTGTTTTAAATGGTTTATTGTTTTTTATATTTGTTGTTCGCCACCCCAGGCTGCCCTATGGGCAGGAGGGGTGGGATAAAATTTTTATATAAATAAATAAATACAACTATATAAAAGGGAGGTCTTCTGGATCCATTATTTGAATACACCACCACCAAATGGTCTAAATGAGGATAATAAATGGGCTGTGTATCTAAGCTAAGATTGAATTTTCTCATATATGCTTCGTGTCTTTTATATCTCCCTTCACAGTGGTATTTGGTACCCCCTTATAATGAGACTCCCCTGTCTTTGGCCTTGGTGCCTGGGCTGTGGACACAGCCTCCCCCCACTCCAGCCTGAGGAGGGGGCTGCTGCAGGAAGGTCTGGGATGAGAGGCAGGGACCCAGGCCTTGTTTACCAATCCCATTTGCTCCCACCCTACAGTAACTACACTGCTGCTTAAGGTGGCCTGGTATGGTGGCTCAGGAGGCTGCCTGATGCAGCCCATCCACCCTGCCCAAGGACGGGACTGCCTGGGGGCAGAGGCTGTTTGCGGCGCCACTGGGGCCCGAGGGTGCAGAGATGCCAGCCCCACCAGCACAGACTAAATTAACCAGGACTTAGGGGCCCTGATGGGGAGTGAGGGGTTTTTGCAAAGCACAGGGGCACTGGGTTTAAGGTGGCCATTACTGTGGGGGCCCCCAGGGATCCAGGGAGTCTTCCCCAGACCACCTGCCGTACGCCAGTCCCCCACCGCCGCTGGATGCGGCGCATGTTTAATGTTTGTGTACTTTTGGTGTGTGGTGCTACACTCCACAGCGTAACACTGCTCAGTGCTACGTAAGCACATGTACCTCTGCTATGCACACATTTCACTATATTCAGGGCCTTGAGCCAAATGTGGGTCCGCAATTCGCAGATTTCCCGCAGAATCTCCCTTCCCCCACGGAATCTCCTGCTCCACTTCCCCCAGTGCCGAATTTCCAACCTGCATTGGGAAGAGTTGGGGCAGGAGATTCCACGGGGAGAGCGGGATGAACAAACCCTCGGGGCCTCCCCTCCCTCACACCCCCAGGCTGCATTGGGTGGGAGGGGCTACCAGGATTCACCTTCCCCCCCCCCCCGCCCTTCCCACTAAATTAAGTGATTTGGCTGCGGCTCCTTTCAGCACACTAGTCCCCATCCGGCTCCTTGCCCCGCCCAATGGGGCCTCTCAAGGCGATGCAGCCAGATGACGTCATTTGGCTGTGCTGCTCTGGGAGGCCCCATTGGGAGGGGTCAGCAAGAGGCCAGGAGCTGGATGGGGACGAGCGCAGTGAAAGAGCAGCTACTGCTGTCGCAGCCACTAACAAGTCAGTTAATTTACCAGGCTGGGAAGGGAAGTGAGTCCTGGCAGCCCCTTCCACCCTATGCAGCCTGGGGGAGGGGAGAGAGGGAAGCCTCTGTGCTAGATTTACCAAGCACGTGGGGTGGGGGGGGGAGGGGAGGGAAGCCAGCCCTGGTCTTGGTACTGTACTTGGTACTGGTACTGTACCTTGAGGGTTAAATTGCTCTGCTGTAAAATTGTGCTCAGATCAATGAGATAAACTTGACACACACAGAAAGTACAGCTTTAATACAAAACTAGGGCTGAAATGAGAAGCAATTTTTTTCTTGCAAAAATACTGCGAGAATCGAGAATTGTCACCAAGATCTCAGAACAATCTAGATACCAGACCAAGATCTCTGTTGAGAAAAATTCTCAGAACTACTGTTTATCGTTTACCGTTACCGTTTACTGCAATTTCCTGTTTGCCGCTTACCGTATACCACCTTCATTCCAGTAATGAGCATGCGCATTACCAGGATGAATATGGTACATGGCAAGCAATAAGGAATGACGAGAATCAGTATTTCTCAATTATCGCTTCTTGTTCAAAGCTAAGTATCCAATTCTAGCCAACAAACTTGGTGGTAGTCTATGGGTGCTAATAATATTACACTAGGCAAGAATTTTACACTGGAAGCACTCACCCAGTGTAACACATTTTAAAATAATCCTGTAATCACATGTTGGCTACTCACTTTCCCAGGATGGTGTGTGCAAATGGACATCTGGACCAACCACACACGTAGCAGAAACAGACAAGCAGAGAAAGCACAGTAGCAGCTGAGAGCCACTGCTGTACCATGCTCACCTGTCCCTGTCCCACAGGAAGAACTAGCAAGAAGCTGTAGGTTCTGGGAAGCCAGAGACCCACCATTGCTCCTGCTGCTCCTACATGCTGCTCTCCAGGGAGCTGCTGCTTCTCCTGCTACCGCCATGGAGGCGGGTCCCAGGGAACAGCAACTTGATGAAGAAAACAAGACAGCTCAGTTTTGTTGCTATGAATTTCTACAATACTAAATATGACGATTTAGTAAGTTTTAATTTCAGGTGTTTTACATTTAAATTAAAATGAATCTGGAACAAGGCTGCAAAATATTGTCAGAATATTTACACAACTATTATTATGGCTGAGCAGCAACAAGCACAATAGGCTGCATTTAAATTTCAGGTAAAACAAGCAATTGTTTTAAAATGTTTGAACCGTTCTCTTTATGCCAAAAGCTAACCTCCCCCCTCCCCACACACATTTTGAAGTTCAAAATAAGCTCTGATTCTGTGTAGTGTGTGGTTAAAATCGTGTTCGTTCTTCACCAAACATTGGGTTTCAAAACCCCTAAGAATGCATTTGGCCGTTGTGTGTAAGCACCATAACAATTCCAACACCAATTTGGCCACCTGTTGAACACGTGATGTGAACACCATTGCATCACAAGGACAAGTTGCGTGTTTCGGCTAAACACGTGGCCAATGTTGTGCATGGTGTGTTAGCTGGTACGACACAGGGAACGAGGTGGCAGCGCTTGCGTACTGAGATCAGATGGCGAGCAAAACACCGATTTGCCCCAAGATGGGCTGTGTGTCTAAGCAGCACTACATGGGGAACACAGGGCCAAACTGGCTCTCACCAGAAGGAGGGGCTCCTTCACAACCCTCACAATAATTAACAATATCTAAATCAGTAAACAAATTAGAAACTTCAAATAAAATCCCCTTACAATACAACCCACAACATGTAACAAGAAAAATAATATCCCATCCCACAATTCTAGTTACAATTCAAAATTAAAATCACTACCCTCCCTTCCCCTCCCCATCCTACTATCCCCAAGAGGGGAAGGTCCCCTTTCTTCCTTCTCACCCTGCTTTTCTCCCAAGGGACTCAGAGCAGCTACAAAACAAAACAAAAATTCCTCAAATAAAGTACAAAAGCCCAATTAGAAAGTATACAAGTATACAAGTTTAAAAACCCAATTAAAATTACAGTTTCTATCTTTACCCCCCCTCCCCCCGAGAGGGATCAGGGCATAAAAATATCGGGTACCGATTGGTACCCAATTGAAATCTGATTCAGGTTCCCGATGTCCTGGAAAGTCAGCTTCCAGTTCTGGGTTTTGTGTTTTCCGTCTGGTACCCAGGTAACCCATTGGGTACCCAATATAATATCTGAACATATACGTGTTACCTGTGAATACTTATTTAAGTACCCATTTCAGCTCTAGGCAGAGCACAGCCCTCCTTCTTCCCACCAAAACCCAATACCTGTCCTCACATAAAGTCCAGATACACTCCACCCCACCCCTTAAACGTATAAAACAGCATCAAGCAGCCTCTGGTGCCACTGTTGTGAAACAAGACATCTGGCCTATACTGGATGTCTTGTAATGTAAGTATTACATTCAACCAGGATGGACGTAAAATCACTTGAAGGCATGAAAGTGTTAACCGACAGTATCCATATTGGCAGAGACATTTGTATCTTGCAGAGTTTGGGGTGAGAAAACCATTTCACTTACAGAAGTGAGAGTGGCATAATAAAGCCTGATTTACATAATTACACCTGCTACTTATGTAAATAGCAAATAGCAAGCAGTTTACATAAATAGATAGGATAACATATGCTGGCCAGGGACCAGTTGACATCTGAAAAGATGCATTGAGCTCAGGAAAAGGAATATTTCAGAACAGCCTTCGGAGAGAAAGGAAAAGCTGCTCAGTCTGTTTACATCAGTGCACTTTCTCCATCTATGCACAACTTTCCATGATGAACTACAAGGGCAGAAAGGCTGTATGCAATGCTAAAATATGCTTCTGTGTCCGTGTCTGGGGGTGGTGAAGGGGAGAGGGAAATTCTCACACACAAAATCCCCTACAATTAATATGAGTTAAGGCTGCATGCCCTTCCCAATTTCAAACACCATCAAGACTGGAAATAAGATGTAAGAACTTCTTTGCTCTGTTCAGTCCCTTATATCCAATTATATCCTTGCCCATCTTGGTTGGTGAAAGCTAGCTGAGAGATGTTGGTGCCATTGCTGGCTGGGGTTATCAATGACTTCCTTCAGGATGGGAGGGTGCTGGATGCCCTTAAATATACAGCTGTGTGGCCCCTGCTTAAGAAACTAACTTTGGATGCTGACTCCCTGACCAGCTATAGCTTGGTCTCTAACCTTTCATTTTTAGGGTAGGTTATTGAACGGTTGGTTGCCCAACAGCTCATCTCGACACTGTTGGATTCCTGGACCCTTTTCAGTCTGGCTTTCATCTAAGGTATGGCATGAAGACTGTGCTTGTGAACTTGGTCAATGATCTGCACCTAGAGACTGACAAGGGGAACTGTACTCGGTTAATTTTGGTAGATCTTTCAGCGGTCTTTGACACAGGGTGAAAACAGACATGACGCTAACCACCCTTTAACCACCCTTGGTGGTTATTTATGCATGTTGCAGGGCTGTATTGGTGCCCTATGCAGCCCTGAAACATGCATAAATGACCACCAAGGGTGG
>QEPC01008071.1:1919517-1940605 GCA_003113815.1 Sphenodon punctatus
GCCCCCACCCCCCACCCCCAAGCAAGGACAGCCGGCCCCAGCAGGCGCCCACTCTCCCCAAGCCCCCAGTCAGGTGGCCCCAGCACCCACCTGCTGCCTTCTGCTGCCGCTGCTGCAAGTTGTAAGTTGCCTCCTGCTCCTCTCCTTGCACGCTCTGGCCATGAGTCTTTCCCTCCGGGAAGTTGCTTTTATACTTCTGCGAGGGAGCGCTGGGGCCAGACTGTGTGAGGGGTGGGGGGGGACCGACAACATTTTTTTAAAAAAAAATTAAAATAAATAAAATAAAAAAAAGTCACTGGGGCTCTCAGCCTGTTTTCTTCACATTACACAATGGGCTGGCTTTCCCCAGACCCAGACCCACGCACATGCGCACAGCCTTCCTGGCCAGCCCCTGCATATACTCAGCTCTCTCGGCTGACACACTTAGCCCCATCCTTAAAGGGGCCACAGCCATGCAGGACTGCTCCCTGCTACAGGAGTTTTGTTCTTTTTTGTAGCACAATTACTGTAGTACCATCTTCTAGTTATGGATTTGTATGTTGGAACATCAGAGTAGTGGAATGATGAGTTGGGGGGTGGACTTTGAGAACAGAGGAGTCTTGTGCGGCCACCCCCCTTAAAAGACTGAGTCCCAGGGAAGGGGTGTCACTTGGCTATTGGCTCTCTGGCTGGAAGCAATGTTCTCTTGGCTACATAGGGTGATAGATAGCCAAGGTATAGTTTACAGCAAGAGAAAAGACTTCTGAAGGGAAAGATCGGAGGAGTCTGTATTAAAACCCAGCCACATGGTTTGAAAGGACTTAATTGCCGAAGAGGTACCTTTCTTGGCCAGCTGTGAGAACTGTTTTGGAACAGAAGCTGAGTTATGGACTTTTTATAGCTGCATACAGTTAAAGGCCCCTGTGTCACTGATTAAATGTTGTGCATGGAGTGGAAATTGTGCTACTGGAGCATGTTCACCAAGGCCAGAGCCTGAACGTGACCAACTTTGCCTCACACTACAGTCCCCCTTCCAGTCTAAAACTGAAGTAGAAGCAAACTTTTAACTTCAACTACAAGATCCTCATTGAATGGATGAGTTCATACAAAAATGTCTCCTTACCTTGTATGAACCAATCTTTTCTGTAAGGGCTCCTGTAACCAGAGTTAAAGGGTTGTTACTTTTCTTATTATTTCGGGCTCTGCGTGGAAGCCAGGTGAGGAAGGAAAGAGAATTCTAGATAGCATAGTAGAACATGGGCTTGAAAATAGGGGGCAGGGGACTTTTTCCATGCTAATAAATACATTTTCTGCATTACTGTTTTTGGAACTAAGATAGGAAGGGCAAGCAACCTTAACTCACGTTAACTTCAGCTTTTGAAGTGAGACTTGAAATATAATTCTGAGTAATTCTGTTCAACAGACACTGTAGTATCAGGTATATAAAACATTTCTGCAAAAAAAAGGTCCAGTGTATTATCCATTACCTAGAAGATGTAGAATTCTTGCTGAGGTGGAGTCCCATGATATATAGGGACAGCAAGTTTCAGTTGTGCTAAATGAGTTCTGCAAAAATAGTCCTAGGATTGCTATCAATATGTCTGGATTATGATGAGATTGTTGAACTCCTGCCAAATCACTGTTTCACTGATACTAGCATGGCTGAAATGCTATTTGGACAATTCAAAAGAGGTGAGATGGAAGAGGGCAGACTTGAACTCAGAATGGACAAAGATTGAGCTGCTAAAAGCTAACTTGCACAGCAATATGTTGTGGTTATCTCTGCAATAAACTACTTGAAGTCTGACACCAACAGCTAGAGATCATCTTCACGCCCTTTTTTTTTTTTTTTTTAATATCAAAGGTTTTTTTAATTATTATTGTTGTTGGGTTTTTTTACATGCTCACGGACAGTTTGCACACAATCTTTGCTGTGGCAAACATAAATACAGTGTCTAGGAAATGAAAGCCAGATTGCAAACAGCTATGCAAAAGGGCTGTAAGAAGAGCTGAGTGTAACCCGCACATCTTCATTCCATCCTGAGAAGAGCATTTCTGCAACAACTGTCCAGTACAAATCAACCTTCATAGTCCCGTTACAGCAAGTACCTCCTCCAGTCTTTGCCTTGCTGTGTGTAAGGAGACTTGAAGCTGTGGTGCTGAGCTGCAGAAACCAAAACAGAGGAGAGGAACCATAACCCTGCAAACCCTAAAACAGCTCACGTGTTCCCAAAAAGTAAAATGCAATCAGCACCTTTCTCAAAAGGTCCAGCGATGGCTGCACATTCAAGTATTTCAAAATTCAATGCCCTTGGAGATAACAGCTACATTAAAAGGCTGCTTCTGTAATGTGTTACTACCTAATCCAAAACGCATTGCATTCAACAGTAAGACTCCCACTGGACTTTAATAGGATTTAGTTCAGGCCATTAGCACTTAAACATTTGTGCAAGTTTGTCATGTACAATTGGTTACATAAAAGAAATGCAGCCATATAATTAATATAATACACACATCCCTATTACTTTGAAATATGCACATAAGACTGAAATTAAATGTTACCTTAAGACGTGCACATAATCTGTGTGGTATAAGATTTTTTTGTTTGTTTGCCTGAATACTCAACTAACAGTACTAACTGTCCAGATTTGTTTTAACTGTATGGAACAAGTTCCTTGGCTTTTAATATTTCCACTTTTAAGGCATGGGCCACAATCCATAGCAGATTGCTTATTATTATCAGCGTCTATTCTGCAAGATACCTAATGCTTCATTCGCCACGACAATCTCATGTCCATATTTGCACAATGTTACAGGGCGTCACTCTGGCCCCAGAGTCAAGCCCGCTGTCTTGTTCCAACAATCCCCCTTGGGGTCCCATACCTTTTCAGGCGAGTTCTTTAGCTCCCAGCCCTGTCTCTAGCCTCTCTGAAGCAGGTCTGCTGCACTGTTCTCTGTCTCTATTGCACTGGTTAAACTCCACGGCTACTTGTCCTGTTGGCTTCCCATGCCACCAAGGACCAGTCAGGGGCCCTGCCATTGGCCACACTCAAGTCCTGTCTGGGTGAGCCTCCCAGAGCCGCCTCTAGTGCTTTCTGCAGCTCCTAGTTTGTCTCAGGCGGCTGCTCCTGTTGGTTTCAAGTGACTGGGTCACTTGCAGCTGCCACTCCTCTCTGCAGCCTCCCCGCCGACTGCCTGGTGAAGGCTCGCCTATATTTATTTATTTATACTAAAACTTCTATCCCACCCCCTCCTGCCTCTGGCAGTTCAGGGCAGCATACAAAACAATCTGATAAATATCACAAACATCAAAAATAAAACATCTTTGCCCTCATGTTCTTCCTCTGGCCGCCTCACTCACTCAAGGTCTCATCTATTTTTAAAGGGGCCTGCTCACTGCGAAGCCCATGGGATCTTAAAGAGGCCTCCCTCAAAGTCCCTGTGCAGGGCACACACCTGCGACCTGGCCACACTCACTTTTTCCATCAACATGATATAGAAAAATCAGAAAGCATGGCTCTCACTCACTAGTGTGAAATGGATAGATGGTAAGGTTTCTACATAAGTATCTGTGAAAAACATTACATATAGGTTAGTGAAAATTACAGATGAAAATTTCTCATATCTCTGATGCTAGAAAAGGCCCTGAAGCTAAGCTCCAGTGATGTTAGTGAATTCAGAATGTGACTCCTAAAGCTTTCTGGCACAGTCCTGTCCTATGCGTATGCCGCCCGCCCACGCAACGGACTCAACACGTGCACATACAGGACAGCTGCGCGTGGGAAGCACGCACCCAGGGCCAACCCGAATCCCCACACCCATGTACCCTACCTGCTCCATGCACCACACCTGTTAATCCCTCAGGCCATGGAGTACGTGGGTGCGGGGCTTTGGGTCGGCCTGGGCTGCGTGCTTCCCACGCACAACTGTCCTGTGTACATGTGCTGTGTGTGTTGGGTGGGCAGTACACACACAGGATAGGATTGTACCCATTATTTATTTAAATTAAAACAACATTCATGTTATTGAGCCAAATTACCAATTGGGTAGTCTTCTATTTTTTTGGATGTCTTAGTTTAAACAACACTGGATTTTTGCTAAATTACAAAAACAGTTTCTCGGCAAGATTAGGTCTGAAATTCAGAACTCGGTTTTGCTCGGAATTTTCCAAGTAAAACAGCATTTGACTCAATTTTTCTGGGTTCTGAAGTTCTAAAGCTTAGGCCCAACACTTGGGGCTTGGTAACATCTCAATCGAATAATGGCCGATATCACATGGCTATTTGCAATCGTGCCTCTGCTCTGACCGCCAAGCAGCCCTTACCTTCGCCGAGCCTGTTTCTTTCTACCTTATTTGGTCCACAGGAGGAGAGGGGGAGGGAGCAGGTGGGGGGGGGGACAAGTACAGGTCATGTTTTGATTGGCTGCTAGGATGAAGCAAATAGTGGCAGCATGAGACAGGCAGCGCAGCCTTGGGCTCAGTGGCACAGAAAGGAAACAGAACTGAGGAAAAGTTAGGAGTGTGAGGCTGAGGCACCACAGTGGCATGTGTTGGAGGTGGTCAGAGCGGTGGTGAGAGAGGCGGCGGCTGGCAGTCCAGAGGAGTTTGAGAGGCTGAGACTGTAGCGCGGGTGGTCAAGAATCAGAGCCTGGTACTTGATTTGGAAAGGCGAGTGTTCCCTGGGATCTGGGGTGTGTGAGAGGGCTGGGGGGAGGCAGAAGATCTGGGGTGTGTGTCTGTGTGGAGGCAGGGAGACTGGGTAGGGCCAGAGGAACTGGAGGGGGGGCTGTGTGAGACCCACAGACCACTTCGGAGTGAGCGGGGTATACGTTTTAATAAATTAATATGTTGACATTTTTCTGCAATAAGGACACTGGGGGGAGGAAGGAGACGAGGGACAGGAGAGAGGATGGTGACAGGGGGGTTGGGTGGAGTCCATTTATTGCACCTGGGCCCATTCCAACCTAGCTACTACCCTGCAAATGGTGAGAAAATGCTCTGCTTTCCACATTGCTCCACATGCTTTTTGCTGTAGGATAGAAGCAAGAATTTCCTGATACAGATGTTCAAAAAGTAGCATTTTAAAAGATTCTTTCTGTTGCTCTTACCCTCACTATTACTAATTAAAATCTGTGTGGGGGGTGGGAGGGAGAGGAAGGGTGCGCTTATCTTCAACTATTAATTAAAAATTGAAGTCTCTCTGCTTCTTACACATTGTAACTGTGAGGTTTAAAGATTTCAACCTAGATATTCAGAATTATGTACACAGGCACCTAATTTGTATGCACAGTTAAAATAATGGTAATTGTGCCTGCAAATATAAGCATATTTATCTTGCGTCTCTGTTTGTGAAAATTTATGCCTATAATTTTCCTGCTAAAGACTTGCTTAGTGAACAGTGGCTAATTATCAGGGTTCTCAGTCTGATGAAAAGGAGTTTATTTATGTGTAACCAATCTTCTTCCAGATGTGCCCTGTCCATCCACACCAACAGGGTCAAAACCTGTATAGCCCATTGCACTGGAATGTTCTGTGCAACTTTTTTCAGCTGGAGCAGCCCTGTTCCTCCACTCCACTGGGAGGCCCAAGATAAACTTTGGAGAAAGGTTAAATAAAGATGTGTGCTGGGGTTATATAAAGATGTATTCTGGGGTTATCTGCATGACCTCACTTCCTTCCATTCTTTACAGGAAAGAACCACAGGCCCATGCTAGGGCTATGAAAGAGAGCTCAACAGATTAATTATCCTTGAAGGAAAGAAGAAGAGTATAGCCATGGGATCTACAGACTACATTTGGCTTGTAACTGAGTGCAACCCAGTGTTGTAGTAGCCTGAATCTGGCAGAAGAAACAGCTACAATGGTGGTTGCTATAAGGCCCATGTTGATATAGCAATGGTGGTTGCTATAAGTCTGTGCTTTACATGTATACAAATTTAATACAATTAATACAATAAAGTGTTAACAATGTGAGTGTACGTAACATTATACAATTCGTTCTACACAATGCAGTTGTGTACAAACAGACTTAATACACTGTGACAAAATTGTATGTTGTCGAATTATGATAAGAAATTCATATTTAATAATAGGAAAATGTGAATGTTTAGTTATTGATGAAAATGAATATGTATGGTAAGGAATTAAGTACACATATTACATGTATGTTGATGATGGTCAAATATTAAATATTGGTCAAATTTTGAAATAATTTCAATTTTTTTTGCGTTTATGTTTTGTTGCAATGTATGGAGTTGAACTGTTTTTTAATTGTAATTGTCCAGATTTTTTTTTTATTTGAAGAAAACGTTTGTGCATTTAAGGGTTTTTTTAACTGTTAAGTTTTTTGTTTTGGTTAATTCTTATAATACCAGGAATCATATAAAAGGCCTTATAATAGCCTTAAGAAACTGTTCTTCAGATAAGTGTTTCTCTTGTCGCTGATACCAGTTTCTTCTTTGCAAAGAAATACTCCTCTACTTTTTAATCTAAGAACAATTTTTCTTTTATTTCTAATACTTTAAAAGTCTCCTTTTGTAACTATTTCTTTACTGTAATGTACTTTTACATCTTATTAAGCAAAACTAAGTAACTAAGATTGAGTCTTTGGCTTTATTACAGTTGGTAAGAAAAGACTTTTTCTCCTAGGGAAGTAGTCCAGTATAAGAGAACCAAAGTAATAAGATCCTGATATTAGGTCCAAATCTTCCCCAGGACCAAAATTTAGTTTACACATGATTTGACGTAGACGAAGCTTTTGGTCCTTATCAGCATAGACAATCATACCACACAGGCCTTGCCAGAAGTGGCACTGTGGACCTCCCCAAGAAATCCAAGCAGTAAGCATGCATGTTGGTGGCCAAGAAGCAGGAAGAATATGCTCCGAGTATTATTTATTTATTTATTTATTTAATGATTTATACCCCACCCCATCCAGCCTCACAGCAGCTTGGGGCAGCTTACATATGTTATAACAAATAAAAATATATTAAAATATATAAAAAGCTGGGGTTACAAAGACAATAAATACAATAAAAAGAGATAAGACCCACTGGCTAAAAACTCCCACCCCTATCCCTTTACTCCCCTCCCCCAAAGGTCTGGATGAACAAGCCAAGTCTTACAGGTCCGGCAGAAGGCCAACATGCTGGGGGCCAGGCGAGCCTCCTCTGGGAGAGAGTTCCGCAGCCGTGGTGCGACCACTGAGAACGCCCGCTCCATTGTGGTCCCCCGGTTTACCTGGGGGACCTCCAAGAAGGTGCCCCCAGAGGATCGCAGAGATCACTCCAGGGCCCGGGGAGTGAGGGGGTTTCTCAGGCAGGAGGGGCCACATATGGAGCCACATATGGAGAATAAACAGGATGAACTTGAAATCTTACTGCATGAGGGTAACTATGATTTAATTAGCATCACCGAGACTTGGTGAGATGATTCTCACAATTGGAATAAAAGGGTACAGCTTGTTTCAAAAGGATGGACAAGACAGAAGAATTCAAAAACAAAACAATTATTTTGGGGATACTTTGGAAATCTGTGTTGAAATTAACAAAATGAAATTCAATCAAGATAAATGTCAAGTTTTCCTTTTAGGGAAGAAAAACTAAATACACAAATATAAAATGGGGGAATACCTGGCTTGGCAGTTATATATTGGGAAAAATTTCCTAATAGTAAGAGCTATGCAGCAATGGGAGATGTTGCCTATGGAGACTATAGGCTCTGCATCAGTAGAGGTTTTCACAAAGAGGCTGAAGAGCCATCTGTCAGGGTTGTTGTAGCTGTAGTCATCCTGCATCAGAGCAGGGGGTTGGAATCAGAACTGAAGGCATGCACACAAAGATAGGGGATGAATACATGGCACAGGACTGTGATTTGGACATTCCTTTTCCTGACAGAACCCTTTCAGCATGCCTGCCACCAACGTCCCTTCACCATGGGAAGGGAAAGGTTGCCTGTCCTTGCTCTAGAATATGTGTTAGGCCTCACACCAGAAGGGACAGGCCTCTCCAAATGTCAACTAAGGTGCCGAATTGTTGAATATAAGGTTCCCTGTTGTGCAAGTACAAATTCGATTGTGTGAATGGACAGAGCTGCTTGAATGAACATAATGAGTTGACATCAAATTAATCTACCTACTTTACACACTTCACGAGTCACTCAAATTTCTGTCCAGAGCCCAGGACAAACACAGTTCCAGTGATTTAAACTATAGTGTGGATTGAAGTTTGTACATCTATGGCATTTATAAACACAATATACAGCTCTTTACAAAACGAAGAGCAGAGGTACCTATAAGTAGGCATCCAATTTTGTTTAGCTTATACCTTTTACATTCACACAAAAGTAAAAAGTACATACCATTTGGATTAGAGCAAGCAGGGAAAGAAGATATTTTCACAATTGACATTAAAGTATTTAGCTTCAAGCTTTTGTATTACACCAAGAAAGATATAATTCCCTCTAGCCCTACACAAAGAGGGCACAGTCTATCAAGAATTTTCTTTCCCATACAAAAGGAAGGGGCTCGGTATCTCTGCAGCACCAAGACACATAATGGGGAGGGATTGAGATTTGGTGAGCCAGGAGAAGAGTAAGGATTCTAAAAAATTATAAAAGGAATTAATAGATAATTCCTTCACTAACACCTTTTTTATGCTACAGATTCACCCTGCATTAACCAGGCAAGTCCCTAGTGTGGATGAAGCCTTAAACTCCCCACAAGTTGTTTGGTAGGGGAAGGTAAATGATTTTAAGATAGTACAAGTGGGGGGAAAGTCTGTGCAATTGGGAAAAACTCTGTAGTTGTGAGATACTTTGACTACAAAGTCTCTGTGAAAATCTGATAAATTATCAGCAGTAAGTCAAATTATGGAACTACTAATTTACAGTGTACCTTTAAATAGTCAGCTGGGTTCTTGCCTCAACTTACACACTATTGCTATCAATAGAAAACAATCCATATTGGCTGTAGAAAACTTTCCTCCTATTTTTATCAAGTCATTATTTTATTTTATTTTATTTTATTTCACTGTTCTTTTACCCCGCACCCTCCCGCTCACAGAGCAGCTCGGGGCAGCTTACAACAGTAATAATAATTATTATTATTATAAACCCCACAGTATATACAATTTAAAATTAATTAAAATGCTAAAAGTATAAAATATAAACAGGGAAGAAATCCCCCACCCCCCCAACCCACCCTACCTATCTCCCTCTCCGAAGGCCTGGCGAAACAGCCAGGACTTACACTGTCTTCGGAAAGAGGGGAGGTCCAGGGCCAAGCGGGCCTCCATGGGGAGGGAATCCCACAGGCTAGGAGCAGCCACCGAGAATGCCCTCCCCATCGTCGCCACCTGGGAAACCCGGGGGACCTCGAGTCAGGAGTCCCTGACTGACCACAGGGGCCACAATACGATCCGAGGCGGTCCCGCAGGTAAGCCGGGCCCAGGCCGTTTAGGGCTTTGTAAATCATTACCAACACTTTGAATTGGGCCCGGAAGATAATAGGCAGCCAGCGCAGAGAACGGAGCACTGGTGTAATGTGCTCGCGGCGACCCGTCCCCGTTAAGAGATGGGCAGCTGCATTCTGCACCAGCGGCAACCTCCGGACTGTCCCCAAGGGTAGCCCCACGTAGAGTGCATTACAGTAGTCTAATCGAGAGGTAATAAAGGCATGGATGATGGTGGCCAGATCCGAGTCCGAAACATGGCCACAGCCGTCGTACCAGATGTAACTGGTGAAATGCTCCCTTTGCCACAGCCTCCACTTGGAGATCCACGCAGAGCTGTGGGTCGAGGAGCACCCCCAGGCTACGGACCTGTGTGGCCAAAGGGGGGCAAACCCCGTCAATGACGGGAGCCCCCCCCCGCGCCCCTATCCACCAACATCACCTCCGTATTGTCGGGATTCAAATTCAGACGACTCACCCTCATCCAGTCCCCCACAGCCGTCAAGCACTGGGTGAGCACCGAGACTGCCGGGTCTGGGTCTGCAGAAAAAGAGTGGTAGAGTTGCATTATGCAATGCAATACTACAAATTTGTTTGCTATTTTACTTTTTCTCCTTTTTCCTTTCTACCTTTCTTCCTTCTTCTCTTTTTCCATTCTCCTGATCTTTTCCTTCCTAGGTTGTGTTGCCTAGGTTTGCTTACACTTTTGTCAAGTCATTGAAAAATGCCTTTACACCACCAACAAAAGCTTTATTTCTTCAAGTTCTTTGGTCTTGCTATTTACTCACAATCTAGTGAAATAGCTGGCTAATAGGGATGGGACTCTCGGAACTGAGAACCGAGAGTGGCCAATAATGGCACTCTCAGTTCTAATCTGATAATACCGATAATTCCCAGTATTGGCAATATCGGTTCTTTTGCATTGCTTTTTTTCTCGCATTTTTAACATTGTGGTTTTCCCCATTGAAGTCAATGGCAAAAACCGAAATGTTAAAGATCTGATACCGAAAGATACAATAGAACCGATAAATCTGAGAACCGAGATTTTGCCCAAAGTCGCATCCCTACTGGCTAATCGTACTCTGAGTCCACTTTGAGCAGCTCTAAACTCTAAGAACTACGGAATTCCATTAGCATGACTAACTAATATCCCCCCAAAACAATGTTTAGATGTCCCTAAATTCTGGCTTTCCGAAACCCTTTCCCCAAAGACCAGCCTTAATGTCCTGCATACAGATTCAATAGCTCTGTCTCAATTATCCCTTCAACACATCAGTTAGTCATAAAAAGTATACTTATACACTGAACAATTGAAAGAGAAGTTTAGAAAGAGTAGACGCATGGTTTTACACTATATTAGCAAGAGAGAGTGGGGAAACCCACTTCACTCCAATACCATATGCATATCTGGTACATAATTTCCACAGATTAAAGTAATTGGAGTTTGTTACAATTCCCTGTGCAAGCATACAATTAATAAAACTGGAATAAACCTTGCCGCGCAATTTGTGCCAGCACTTGCTCTAATTTCCCAGACAGCCGCAGCCTCATTACCTCCAGATTTGTGCATCTCATTATGATGCTGACATTGGCATTTGTGTGATTAGTGCTGAAATTACAGATTCATCCTGATTTAGTGTGGTCTTTATTGCTGTTAATTAGGCGACGAAACGTGAAAACTGTTACGACATTTTAATTATCTGAACGCGATCAGATTTGTATACTTTAAAAAAAAAAAAAAATACTGTTTCATGGAATCGGTTGCTGGTTCAGATAGCAGCCACTGATTAACTCTAAGTCTGATGAGGTGCAGTACCATTAGCTGATAGTTAAGATGACAGCGTTTTTCATTCATCCCATGAGCAACTGCCAACTTGTAGTTTTACTTTCTGTAAGTTAGCAGACCAATTAAGTACAGTCTAATTAAATCACATTTTCCCCCCTAAAAAGAAACTGGGGAATTAACAGTTGCAATACTTAAGTTTCCCATTATTATCCAAGTTACACTGCAAACAGTAGAATCATGTCAGTATAAGAAAGCAAAGGAATAGTTCACAAATAAGATCATAGAAGTCCTTCCTTGTAGAAGTCCATGGGGGGAGGGGAGATCATTCAGCACTGTGTTCCACAAAGTTCAATCTTGTCTCCTTTATTATTTAATGTATATATGCAGCCCTTGGGGGGATCGTGAGAGGGTTTGGTGTGCATTGCCACCAATACGCTGATGATACCCAGCTTTACCTCTCTTTTTCAGCTGACCCAGGCCCTACCGTCTCCATGCTATCTCAGTGTTTGGAGGCTGTGGCGAGTTGGCTATGGCAGAGCAGACTGAAGCTCAATCCCAAAAAGACGGAAGTGATGGTGGTGGGCAGGGCGGGGGAGGTGGTGCCCCCTCTTCTGGAGGGGATGCGCCCCTCCGTGGTTCAGCAGGTTCGGAGTCTGGGGGTATTATTGGATGCGGGTCTCTGTCTAGATCAGCAGCTGGATATTGTGGCGAAGGCAGCTTTCCGCCGGCTGTATCTGGTGCGGAGGCTGCGCCCGTACATCTCTAGACCCGACCTGGCCACTTTGATCCATGCCTTCATCACCTCGAGGCTGGACTACCATAATGTGCTCTACGTGGGGCTTCCCTTGATGCTGGCCCAGAGATTGCAGCTAGTGCAGAATGCGGCGGCCCGTCTCCTAACAGGGACGGGCCGACAAGAGCACATAACATCGGTGCTCCATGCGCTGCACTGGCTGCCTGTAATGTGCCGAGCTAGGTGCAAGGTGTTGACATTGATCTATAAGGCCCTGTAGGGTCTTGGACATGGATACCTCAGAGCTGCTTGACTCAAGACGGACTCTCTGGTCCACTGGGGGCGCCTTCTTGGAGGTCCCCCGCGTAAAGCAATGGAGAGGGCGTTCTCAGTGGCTGGGGCCCAGCTGTGGAACTCCCTCCCAGAGGAAGCACGATTGGCCCCGAGTCTGCTGGCCTTCCGTCGGGTCTGCAAGACAGGGCTGTTCTCCCAGGCCTTCGGAGTCGGGGAGGGTGTCAGGCCCTGGGGCCTGAGGAGATGGGGGTCACACCGACAGCAGGGCAGGGGAGACACCCGCCGGTCCCGACAGCAACAGGGAACCCGGCGCCGCGACGGAAGGAACAACGGAGCCTGGCCAAACAGGCTACAGACCCCAACCAGCTAACCCCCCCCCCCGTGTACCAACAAACACATCGCGTCCCAGGGCCACGCCCCCGACAGCGCCGCAAAACCACGCCGGAAAACCTCCGAGGCCAGCCATGCCCCCTCCTAGCGTGTGCCCAGTAGCCCTGCCCCCGCCAGTCCAGCTGTGCCGCTCCATGCGTCTACAGCGTCAGACGCAGGCACAGCCTTCATAAGGAGAGAGCATGCAATTCTTCCTCGCTGGTGATCAGAGCCTTGGCCTTGAGAGACCGGCCCGTATGTACTTTGCGAGTGTTTTCCCCCTACTTGAGAGTGACTGCGAAGAGAGAGAGAGAGTGCGAGAGTGCGAGTGAGTGAGTGAGAGCCCCGTGGATACAAGTAAGTGTTTGCTACCTTCCCCTCTGCCTTCATGTGGTGTCCTGGGAACTCTGTTGTGCAAGAAGCCCTCCATCCTAGTCCTTCCCTCTTCTGCGGGGGTGCCCGGCACGGGTGACCCCCACGCTCCCAGCCACTCCTACCCGGTCCCTGGGTACCGTGCGTGTGATCCCCACGTTCGAGGGGCCTTCCCCGGTTGGGAAGCGGCTGAGCCTGTATCCCTATGATGAGCTTGGTAGGGAGCGCCTGAGTGTCTCCAAACTACCGTATAAGACCCTGAGGGAACCTTTTTCCGGCAGCACCGTTTCCCCCCCTAGGGGGACTCTCGACCGCGGCCGAGGGGACCTCCCTGCCTTCCCCATTTCCTTCCCTATCCTCGTGGGGCACGCAGCCCTAGACCCCGCGGGCCCCACAGAGGGGAGGGTGGGCTAAATTATTGTATGGGGGTATTTTAAAATTGTTTTAAATATCTGTGTGGATTTTTATATTGTGATTGTTTATTTTATGTTGGAAGCCGCACCGAGATGCCGTAGACATAGGGGGCAGCATATAAATGGAAATAAATAAATAAATAAATAAATTGTACCTAGGCAGCAAATGAAAGGGGGAAATTCTATTAAATTACAAAAACTGACATTAGCGTTTGGCCTTATTCACAGTTTTGCCACAAATATCATGATCTTGGAACAAACAAATTCACCTCTATGGGATCCTCTCAGATGTCCAAATAGTTCTCCAGAAAGGAACCCATGAGATTTGTTTACATGAGGAATTTTTCAATTCCTTAACCACTTGATTACCATGTTGTACAATAGTCTATTTATTTATTTTACAAATTTATACCCCACCCCTCCTGCCAAAGCAGCTCAAGGTGGCTAACAAGTATAAAAAGATAAAAATACAATATAAATATAAAAAATACAAAATATATAAAAACATAAAACAATACAGTCCACAATGGGGGATGTCAAAGAATAAAAAAAAGAAACCCCACCACCCTAGCTCTCATCTCCTTCTCACTGGTCTTCCCCGGTCTCACCTTTCTCCCCTCATCCCTGTCCAAAACTCTGCTGCCAGGGTCATCTACCTCACCAGTCGCTTCGACCATGTGCAGCCCCTCCTCTCTTCGCTTCACTGGCTTCCCCTTCCTGAACGAATCCTGCACAAGCTCCTAGTCTTCACCTATAAAGCTCTTCACAACCTTGCTCCCCCCTACCTCTCTGCACTTATCGCCCTCCATACTCCAGCCCGTGCACTTCGCTCCTCCTCTGTCCCTTCTCTCACCCTTCCACGCCTTCCCTGCTCCCCTAAGCGCCTTCGTCCCTTCTCACTTGCTGCCCCCCATGCCTGGAACTCCCTCCCTGTCCACATCCGCCTTGCCCCCTCCCTTCATACCTTCAAATCTCTCCTTAAAACTCACCTCTTTCGCTCTGCTCTGTCTGACTCTTTATCCTGCTGAGCCACTATTCCTATACCTACGATCGGTTTACCCTTATCCTTGCAACATGGACCTGCCTGCTGTCATTCTCATCGTAACCAAGCCAAGTACGTGCACTTGAGACCTCGCATCTTCATGAATGTTAGACCCCTTGTCTCTCCCTCTGTTCCCCTTCCTAAGTCTCTCCCCCAGCTCCTGTCTCTCAGATTGTAAGCCCTAGGGGCAGGGACCGTGTCTATTTTATTACTTTGTAAAATGCCAGGTACACTGCTGGCGCTATATAAATGTTTGTTAATAATAATAATAATCCCCCCACCTATCACCCTCAATGAAAGCCTGATGGAGCAACCAGGTCTTGCATTGTTGTCGAAAGGAGGAGAGGTCCAGGGCCACCCAGACCTCCACCGGAAGGGAGTTCCACAGCCTAGGTGCAGCCACCAAGAATGCCCTCTCCATAGTTGGCCCCCCAAGTCACTTGGGGGATTTCGAGAAAGGTGTTCCCATCAGACCACAGGGGCCAATCCAGAACTCTGGGGGTGGGGGGGTGAGGAGGTCCCAGAGATAGGTGGAGCCCAAGCCATATAGGACTTTATAGGTAAACACCAACACCTTGAATCAGGCCCGGAAGACCATTGGCAGCCAGTGTAGAGCTTGGAGCACTAATGTAATGTGCTCACGGTGACCTGTCCATATTAGGAGGTGGGCCACTGCATTCTGCATCAGTTGCAGTCTCTGAACCATCACCATGGGTAGCCCTACATAGAGCATGTTACAATAGCCCAGTGCTGAGGTGATGAAATCATGGATGATAGTGACTAGGTCAGAGTCTCTAACATATGGCTGAAGCTGTTGCACCAGATGTAGTTGGCAAAACGCACTCCTTGCCACAGCCCCCACCTGGATAACCAGGTGGAGCTGGAAATCAAGGAGCACTCCCAGATTGCAAACCTGGGGGACCAGTGCGGGGCGAACCCCATCAATGACAGGGGATGCCACACCCACCACCTTACCCACTATAACATCACCTCTGTCTTGTCAGGATTCAGCTTCAGACAGCTCGCTCTTATCCAGTCCTGCACAGCCGTCGAACACCAAGTAAGCACCGAGGCTGCTGGGTCTGTGTCGGATGAAAAGGAGAGGTAGAGTTGGGTGTCATCAGCATATTGATGACACTGAACCCCAAACCGTGTCACAACCTCGACTGGTGGCTGCATATACATGTTGAACAGGCGACTGGACAAGACGGAACCCTACAGGACTCCACACGAGAGGTCTGTGGAAGATGAAGAAAAGTCCCCAAGCACCACCTGTTGAGTTCTTCTGGCCAAGAAAGAGGGAAACCATTAAAGAACAAGCCCGCCCACCCCAACTTGGTCCCTCAGGCGAGTCACCAACATCTCATGGTCAATTATGTCAAAAGCAGCTGACAGATCTAACAGAATCAGAAGGGTCAACCAACCCTGATCCAATTCCTGGCAGAGGAAGTCGACCAAAGCCCCAAGTGCAGTCTCAGTGCCAATGGAGGCTGTGGCAAGGAGTGCCTTCCGCCAGTTACATCTGGTGCAGCAGCTTCGGCCGCTGGTTTTGGTTCCAGATCTGGCTATGATCATCCATGCTTTTATCACCTCTCCATTAGACTACTGTAACGTGCTCTACATGAGGCTACCTATGGTGACCGCTCAGAAGCTGCAGCTGGTGCAGAATGCAGTGGCCCGGCTCCTGGTGGGGCTGGGCTGCCGAAAGCACATTACACCAGTTCTATGATCTCTGCACTGGCTGCCAATAGTCTTCCAGGCCCAATTCAAAGTGTTGGTTTTGACCTAATAAAGCTTTACACGGTCCGAGTCCTGTCCATTTGCGAGATCACCTCACACCCCAGGTTCTGGACCAGCCCCTGCGGTCATCTGGGGATGCCCTGTTGGAGGTCCCCCGGGTTTCCCAGGGGGCCACGCGGGCCAAGGCGTTCTCGGTGGCCGCACCGCACCTGTGGAACTCCCTCCCGGTGGGGGCCCATCTGGCCCCAGACCTCCCAGGTTTCCATAGGAAGTGTAAGACCTGGCTGCTCTGTCAGGTGTTTGGCGAAGGAGAAGGGTGAGGGTGTGTGTGTTTTGGGTTTTGTTCTCCCCATTTTATTGTTGTATATGTCATTTAATGCTTTTATATATTTTATTGTATTTTTATTGATTGATTTGTTAGCCACCCCAGGCTGCCTGGCAGGAGGGGCGGGGTATACATTTTAAAAATAAATAAAATAATCGACAAAAACCAGACTGTGAGGGATCCAGAAAACCAACGCGGTCCAGATGCCCCTGCAGCTGCCGAGCCACTACCCATTCAATAACCTTCCCTAAGAAGTTCCCTCTAACCTAAAAAGGGAAGGTTAGAGACTGGCCGATAACTGGCAAAGGAGTCAATGTCAAGTGATGGTTTCTTGAGCAAAGCCTGCACCACCATCTCTTTGAGGCAGCTCGGCACTCTGCTCTCCCGAAGGGAGGCACTGACCTCCCTCCACCCCCACCCCCCGCCAGCAACGGCCCCAACGACTCCTGGCTGGCCTTAACCAGCCAGGATGAACATGGATCTAATTCAAAAGAGGTGGCTCTAACCGCCTCAAGAACATCCTCCGCATCGGCGGGTGACACCCACTGAAACTGATCCCATGAAACCGGACAAGACGGGTCTTCCATAACCTCTGGTACTCCTATTGTAATAAGCGCAGTGGAAAGGTGTGATGAATACGAGCAATTATATCCACAAAGTAATCAACAAACATGTCGCAGCAAGCACTGGAAAATTCCGGTTCCAGGCAGAGGGAAGCCAGACTGACCAGCCCCCTTACCACCCGGAAAAGCTCAGCTGGACGAAACTCTGCAGATGCTATAAGGGCAGCTAAGAACCCTTTCTTTGCTACCCGCACAGCCATGGCATAGGCTCATAAACTAGTTCTATGTTGCAATCTGTTGGCTTCAGAATGCGAACGATGTCACCGTCACTCCAACCACCACCTGTCCCACATTAGTTGCCGAAGGTTCTACGTAAACCAGGGAGGCCTGCGGCACTGACACTTAGGGAGTGGATGCTTGGGAGCCATCAGGTCGATGGCCTCAGTCGGCAAGGTGTTCTAAAAAGCAACGAGGTCATCAAAATCAGAGGGCAAGTCCCCGAGAGCATTCCAGAACCTCTCTGGTTCCATTAGTCTCCAGGGGCAAACCATCCAAACTGGTTCAGCACCTCTCCAGGGGCAGACATGCGCCGAGAGACAGGCCCGCAGGAGGTAATGATCCGTCCACGACAAGGGCTCCGCTGACACCTTCCCCACCAACTCAAGGCCAGTGCAGAAAATCAGGTCCAGGGTATGCCTCCCATCATGCATTAGGCCAATGACTACTTGAGACAGGCCCATGGTTGCCATGAACTCACACTCCGCCCACCAAGACTGGCATTGGCGTGAATACTGAAGTCCCCCAAGCCCAAAGTCTTTGGGGATTGCAATAGCACCTCCGACACCAGCTCCACTAGAACGTGTAGGGATGCTGCCATACAGATAGGTGCATGGTATGCTAGCAGCACCCCCAATCTGTCTCCTGCCAAACTGATCACAAGATGGAGTTTAGTCATTATATCCTATCTCCTGGCTAACCATATGTAAAATGTGTACAAGAGAATTCACTTATTTTTTTCCAGACCATGATCCTGAGATTACTTAGGCATACAACTTATTATCAGTATTCTAGTATCACCTGTATGCTAATGAATGACCCTCATCTTACTCTCTCCATCCCCATTCTCTTTCCCTCCATCCAGTCAACATAAACTTAATATGTCCAAAACTGGACTCCTCATCTCCGCTCCCCCCAAACCTTCCTCTCTCTCTCTCTTCCTTTTCAGTTTCCATTCATGGGGTCACCATCCAACTTGTCCCTCAGGCATGTAGCCTGGAGTTAATTTTTGACTCCTCCCTCTCCTTTAAAGCCTCAGATACAATCTGTCACCAATTCCTGTTGCCTCTCCCTGCACAACATTGTTAAAATCAAGCCCTTCCTTACTGTTTCCTCTGCCAAGACTCTAGTCCATGCTCTAGCCTCTGGGAGCCTTATTGGGAAGGGCATGGTAAAAATTGAAATAAATAAAGTAAAATAGTCATCTCTCACCTTGAGTATTGCAACTTCCTCCTTGCTTGCCTTCCCCACTCTCTCATCCTGCCCCCTTAACTTTTGTTCAAAACTCTGTTGCCAAGATCATCCTCTGCTTTAATCATGTGCTGCCACTCCTCCTGCCTCTACCTGAGCACATTCAGCACAAGCTCCTTGTCCTTACTTTGAAGGCCCTTCATGACCCTGTTCCTCCCATTTCTCAGCACTTGTGTCCCACTACACTCCCATCCAGGAGCTCCACTCCTTCTCTTCTACCACCCTTGCCACCACCATACCTGGAACTTCCACCCTGAAGACATTCATTCTTCTTCCTCCCTACAAACCTTTCAAATACCTCTTACATCAAGCTTTTCCTAGCTACTTATTCCCTTAGTAAATGGGCACAGGTGTGTGTGTGTGTGGGGTGACACGGTGGGTGGTCGTTGCATGGGAACGCACTCCCATGCAACGACCAGTATGACACTGTATGATACAGTATGACACTGTATTAAACTGTCTTTTCAAGTACATACTAGAATTTGAGATTGTACAACTGCTCCAAAAATTAAAGCAAGTGAAATGTATTAATTACATAAATGTATAATAATACCATTAGACTGAACCTGCTTAGGACTGCTTAGGCTACATGCATATGTATTTGTGAGACACAACTTGCTGAAATGAGGAAGATATTAGCCTGCATAAAAAGGTCAGACTTGCCTAAAATGACATGAACAAATTAACTTTAAAATCATTTTTAACTTTAGATTAGCTTACTCGGTCAGCTTCAGTTTTGGTGTGTATCACCTTATTCCCTAAAAGAACACACAGTGCAGTTTTGAGAATGGAAGTTCAACCCATTTATTCATAAGAGCATTAAAAAATGTCAGTGTATACAGTGGGAATATAGCCTACCTTTTAACCATCCAGCTGATAATATAGCACCAGCAGTGTACCTGGCACTTTACAATCACCATTTACAGACAGGTCCCTGCCCTATAGCAGATTTGCAATCTAGGACAGTCAAGGGAGGGCATATACAAAGGGGAGGGGAACAGAAGGAGAAACAGGAATACGTTCATGAAGTTGAGAAGTTGCAGGTTCACATGCTTAGCTTAGTTTCAGGGGAGAAGGGAAACCCTGAGTAAGGCCTTTTTCACACAGACGCTCCCCCTGTGCCCACATGTGTGTGTGTGTGGGGGGGTTCCATTTGAATGCCGCAGCGGGTGTGGGGTGGATGGGTGGTCATCCATGCGCACACTGTAGTTGGTGGGTGGGGGTGGTGAGTTGGTGATTTTGAATTATGAATTCAAATTCTGGCTCAGCGGAGTCCTTGGAACAAATTAGAAAATGAAGTGTAATTAATTTCCATGCTTTTCCGTGGGGTTTAAGTTTTGTTGTAGTGGATATTGTTAAGTAGTTGTTTTTTGGGGTTTTTTAAGAAATGTAAGTTTTGTTTACAAATGAGCCTACCTTTAACGTGTTTGTTTTTAAAAAAAACTGCAAGTTTTTTCCAGCTATAAATACATAATAATACATCAAGTGCAGCAGGATTTGCAGGATTCTAACACAAATGTGGTAAGATGCTTAGCCTGTAAAATCTTTAAATTCCCATGGGTGGAAGGTACAATTAGTTTTGTAAGAAAATAAATAAATTAAATTATGATTAATGTTTAATTCTTTGTCCAAGTTATATAATGGATCTTACAGAACTCCATACTGTATAAGAAACTGACCTTCTTTCTTTTGTGTGAAAAAGAAGGATTCTTCTGTGGACGGTCCCCTCTACAGTAGGTTTAAGGGGAAACATCAAGATGAGTATACCATTTGAAAGTCATTGTGTGTTTTTTTCTTTGTATGTTTTTGTTAGGTCATGCACCTTAAAGGTGTCCTCTAGGCAACCTCTAAAGGGTTGCTTTTAATTGAGCATGGGGGGTGGGGGGTGGCACCACTACGTGGGGCGGCTGTGGGTGCCCATTCACACAACGTACGTGGGGAGTGATTCAAATGGGCAGCTCCATGTGTGGCCACTGCAACCATGTATGCAGCCGCTGCAACCATGTAGGCAGCCACCACACACCCACACCTCCACCCACCAGCCATGCACACAGTTCAAAATTATGTCAGTCAGTCCTCCAACACCACCACCACCACTATTAAACAGAGGTCCCGCGCAAGCACCCACCCTGTCATGACATACAGACATGGGGTATTTTCAGACGTTACGAGGTCACGCTCAACCACAGTGAACCACGCTCAAACCCGCGGCGGGGCCAAAGGGCCCTGAACGTCTGTTTGGCGCGCGCCAGATGTTCATCACGCTCAATACGCACATGGGGCCAATTTCAACCACGCTTCCCGGGCTAGCCGGGGGAATATCCCGGGAAGCGTGGTCAAACGGACCCCCAACGGGAACCAACGAAAAGTAACGTCTGGACGCCAATTCCCGCACGGAACCAAACGAAACGAGCCCCAGCCGGGGACGAGGCACGCAGCGTCGCTGCTGGGCAACCAGCAACAACACAACCGCCGGAGGGAGATTTAAAGCGAAAC
>QEPC01008071.1:1947022-1970496 GCA_003113815.1 Sphenodon punctatus
CAATCAGTAAGGACAAATGCAGCTGAAGGTTTAAAAACAGAACTTTACTTAAGCTTTCTCAAGCACAGATCCTTAGTTGCATCTAATTAGTACTAAGACAAAATGGAGAGAGACAAAGAGAGAGAAGGGAAGAAGGAGTGGTTACACAAAGGAATTCAACTGCAAAACCCCATCTCCCTTCCATGTACACATAAACTTAGCAGCGCCATCTGGTGGCTCTATAGTCAATTACTGTTCTCAATACAGTAATTTTAATTTATGGATGTTGCATATACCAACAACATTAACATCTGTTCATGTGGTAGATCTTGGTGCCCACATGTATTGCCTAACAATCCATGTTTCCCTTTTTGGTACAACATAAGCAACAATGAATAAATCAACTGAAAAATGGAATGGGGTTAACATTTATTCCAGCTGCCCAGTTAATACCATGTTTGAACAATATATTTGCCCCATAATACTGACATAGGTGAATCCTTCCTCAACTGAATGATTGAATTGTCCCCCAACATAAGGATGAGTGGGTAGGTAGCTAAGAAGCTGTTTAATACATACTGGCCAAGTTAATGATCAAGTCCTAAAGACAAAAACAGTACTGCAGTCTCTTCCATTATTATGGCTCATCATTCTTCCCATTCACAGGTACGTTTGCTCAAAAAATAAAATATGCGTCAGCATCCCTATTTTTTCTGCTTAGAACCAGGGTAAAGAGAAGGGTATGAAATTATTATTTTTTTCATCTCTATGGAAACTTTGCATAAAAAGGTAGTGCTAATTTTGTTGAAAAGGTCAAAACATTGAAGTGTATCCTGAAAGAAACCTTCACATATCACCCTATAACTATACAGAAAGCCAATATTTCCTCAATGAATTTCAACACAACATTAGCTAATATATATCGTACTTCATTATTTTTAGGTAGCATTGGAATTGAGCAGCAGTTAGAACAGATCTTAAATAAGCTCTCTAAAATCTGATAGGACTGTGATAAAAAATCAATTTAGTACCTTCAAATTTATATATACCTACATAAAATTTTATTTAGCTTCTTTGTCCCAGCCATGCTTGAAATATGCATTCAGTATGTAAGTTTCCTTGCCACCTTTTAAAGTTCTATTCCCATACTGCTAATTTACTCTAACACAAAATGGACTTCCCTCTCTTAGCTAGTATTTCCTCGGTAGAACACAGGCCCCAGTGTAATCTCAGGAGCTTGAAAATTCAGGGACTTTCCTCGTACAGAAAACCACTATGCTTTATGCAAAAACCCTCCATGTTTTCAGGGGAAAAGTTATTGAAAAGTTAGCTCACAGACACTTCCTCCAAATATTATTGAAAGTAGCCATATTGGTTAACATATTAATATAGCCTCATTTATTGTGCTCACACATGGCATTCTCTTCAGCTGTTGTGTGCTTGTGACACTCCTGTATTTATCCCTTCCCTTTGCATTGCTTGTATTTCTCAAGAGGTAAAGACCGCTTGGTTATAAAACCTCTGTGGAAACAAAGTTTAAAAATGTAAAATACGTTTCCATAGTAGATTTTGCACATACAATCAATGTTACAAGATACAGAATGCAATATCACATGTAAGAATGGTGCTGCAAGCACTTACAACACCATTGCTACTACTTAACCTCAGAGGGATTTGGGGGGTAAATTGGACCCCAAAGGGATACAAAAATTAATAAAACTTTTTTTAGCAAACCTGTACTACTTCATATCCCATGTATTCCTCAACAGTAATGGGGTCAATTGACGTGTGTTGATTCATTCCCCCCCAACCTCGCATTGTAATTTTAAAAAAATAAATAATCGAGAATTTCACTAAAACGGTATTGGGGGTAAATTTGACTCCTTTTGTAATGAATGGGAAAATGAAAGTACTATGTGCCTAAGATACCACATGCCTAATATTCACCCCAAACATTCAATTCAACTCCCAGTACTGAAATTTTAGGAATGTTGGGGCACTATTGACCACAAATACCTTCTGTGATAGTATTGTTTCTGTACTGTAAATGACTTAATAAAATTTTAAAATTCTATGTTAAACGAGTCATTTTTCAAACCAATCACACTTATTCCCCCCCCCCCAACCAATTGTGGTCTATTTTACCCCAATACTGGGTTAATAGACTGAATTTTTCAGTTGTCTGAGGGTTAAATGCCTTAGATCTAGGTGTTTTACAAGTAATTAATTTGTTTGTAAATGTTTTTTATTTTGTCAAACTCACTTATGAGACTGAATGCATTCACACAAAGCTCCCACATCCAGGGAAATCGACAAGGTGTGTACCCTCTGGTTTCCTTCATGGAACGGTATCAGGAGAAAGAGGTTGCACCACAAGCAAAACCCATGCTGATCAATCTAGTGAGATTATAAATATGTGGAAGACTTGTGTGGTAAGAGCATTTTAAACGCATTCTAGATGATTAAATCACTACTTGTACACTCCAAAATCCTCCAGCATGTACCAGCCAGTACGAATAAATCTCTCTCTGCTGTATGGTTTCAAGGACATTAATGTTTTTTTACAATAGTACAAATTTGCCAACTGGGTACATGTTTTCTTCAAAAGCCAAACTCATTTCTAATAGGGATGGATTTGGATTGATCCACAACTGCCCGTTGCAGAGTAATCCGCAACAATCTGCAACACCAGTCCGTGACATTGCGGATTTGGACTTGCTGATTGGCTGTGGGTGACTCTCTGAGTGTGTCCTCAGAAAGCAGCCTTCAGCCTTGGTGTCTTTGTTGGCACATCCCAGAATGAGACAAGGACACCAGTAGTGGGGTTTAAAGGCTGCACTCTATTCATCAACAGACAAACTGGGTGGCAAATCGCCACCAGCAATTTAGGGTCCAGTAATTACTCAATCTTAACTTTTAACCAACTTTAATGAAAAGTGGAGCATTGGTCTGAATGCACCGTCCCGTACCTGTCCTGTAACTAATTAACAAATGACTTCCCCACCACCCACAACGTATGTCGTGTGTGAGGGAGGACTCTCGTGCCCTGCAGGGAGTGGAGCCAGGAAAGGTACAGAAGGCCTGCGGTCACGTAAACTCCTTGGTGCCCTCAGGTTTACCCTCCCAGGGCTGCGACCTAGTGTTTGCCGCACCATGCCTCTCTGCTGGGCCACGGTTCCTCATCTCATAAGGAGATGTCTCCCATGCCGGTAGAACTTAATCTAAAAACCTATCCCAAATTTACTGGACCCCCCACAAGAGTGCGACAAGATAAGCAAATATCCCCATGACCAATCAACAATAAAACAAATGAAAATATCACTATGGGGAAGATGAAAAACAGAGACCCTACCATGCCAATCTTGAATCTCTGCAGCCTCCATAAAGGATGACCTGCTAATGCTCACAGTGACATATATTCAGGGAGAGTGGCCGGGTCCTCGGCGTGAACTGACCAGCCCAGAAACTGACATGGCTTGTTAGCTACTAAGGGTGATTTCAGAAGTGACGTGGTGAATGTCCAACACTGTCAACCTCAGTCAAACGTGGGTGGTGGTGAAAGCGCTGTGCATGTCTGTTTGCTCGCATCCAGATGTTGACCACAGTCAAACACGGCCCGGGGTGAAGCTAACCACGCTTCGTGAGGTCGGGGTGGGAGGCGGTCCAGAAGTGTGGTGAATGGTCACCATGGCAGGGGTGAATGAAAAGTAACTTCTGAATGGAAACCCGCAGGCGCGGTGGAAGGAACTGACCCCAGCCGCGGTGCATTCTGGGGCTCGAACCATGGTCCACATCTCCACTGCATGTCTGTTGTGTTCCCCCGGCCCATGTTCTCTCTAATTGCCCCCGGGCGGTGGTCACGATCCTGTCACTTCTGTCGGGGCCGCACATGTCACCACAGCCTGCGGTGAATCCATTCACAGCGGGGTGGGATTCACTGTGGTGAATTGGAACACGTCACTTCTGAAATAACCCTAAGTTTCACAATGCGAGACTTCATTTTGCGTTCCTGAGCTGGCTGTCATGGCAACAGCTGACCGGGGAGCGCAATTCTCCCACCGCAATTGGAGTTGCAACAGCAACCCAGGCTCAGCTGTGGCTGCAGCACTGCTTCCAAAGAAGCCCTCATTCACACCTTGCTCCTTCCTTTCCTTGGGAGCAGGACAAAGCACCCGTCGCCTTCAACCCTCCCATTTTGATGGGGGACAAGGAACAGGGTGATTTTCAAAATTTGAAAAAGGTAGCCAATGGCATGAGGGTTTGTCTAACAGCCAGGGGGAGGGAGGAAGGCAGGCAGGCAGGCAGAGGGGCTTTGCTGGCCCAATTTCCAGTCAGTTTAAGGTGGCAATCACGGCCAGAAGAGCCCCAAGATAGGCTGCTGCAAGGGACAAAGAGTGAAACTCTCTGCCCCGAGGTCTCTGTAGCCATTTGGGTCTCCCCTTGCTGTGAGCCAGGCATTCCTAGCAGGCAGGTTGTGCTGACCTCCACCACAGTCAGATAAGGCCTCTGCTTTTTTAACCCAAGCCCCTGAAACCTCCTTCAACCCCCCTTTACCTGCTCTAACCCTTGTACCTGCCACCCAGACACTGGCTTCAATCCCAGGCCCCACCAAGACAGACACACACCCCTCCCTCCCAAACAACCTCCCAGGCTCTCTTTTCACCCTCCACACACCCCTCCACACTTTCCTGCAGTTGACCACTGATGTACCTCCAAAAACTCCAAGGCCCCCCCAAATGCCTTTGACCCTCATGCCCCCACCAGGCTTCCTTACCTGCACTCCCCATAGCCCTTACTTAAGTTTCAGGTTCAAGTCCAGCCGCACAGACACTGTCCAGGGCCTCTTTGGGCCCCTTTTCCCGTCACTTGTGCAGTGATTTTCCAGTTGTGCTGGTTTTGAAATATACTGGGTTGTGGAGTGGTTGTTTTTTATTTGCTTTTGTGGTCTGAAATTATGTGGACTTCCTGCTGACATGTACTCCAAAACCCAACCCCATCAAAGGCCTTTGACTCCCATAGCCCCCAGGCTTCCTCCCCCCACCCCCCCAGCAACAGTCCCTACTTAGGCTTTCCCCCACCTCCTTCAGATTCAAGTTCAACCCCCCCACCCCAGACACCCCCAGGCTCTTTGGGCCCCTCTTCCCCTCATTTGTGCAGTGATTTTCCAATTGTGTTGGTTTTTAAAAATGCTACATTGTGGGGTTTTAAATTTGCTTTTGGTTTTGTGATCTGAAACTGTGTGGGCTTGCTGTTGACGTGTACCCCCAAACCCATTTCAACTGTATAGACTGAATTCTTTGGTGTGCGTAACAACATATGTTTTGGTAAAGGGAATAATATAGATATCTGATTGTGCAGCTGACTGTGATGTTGGTGTGGCTCTGTCATGCGTTCAGGTGGCAGATCTGCTCTCCATAGATTACTATAATAAATTGGTTGCTCTGAAGTTTTTGGACTGTGTTTGTGAGGCATATGTTATTAGAGGAGATATAACATGGAAAAGAGAATTGGTCACCTGCCTCAGTGAATGCTTTTCTTCTCCTGCTAGGCAGACAGTCCTCTGGATGGGTAGCTCCTCCTCTTGACCAACAGGGGACAGAAAGTAATAAGACGATCTGCACATGTCTACTGAGCTACCCTTGCTCTTATCACCAGGAAGTCCCAAGCAGAGGACCCGCTCTTGTAGACTCAGAAAAGGACCAGACCTAACCCTGAACTTGAAAGAACTCTGAAACCAGGGAAGAGATAAGGCTCAACAGAACCAACCATTTATAAGGGACGTCGGGTAAGATGGAGAACGTCAAATATAAGGAAAGGGAAAAAACACTCCCCCAAACTAGCCAAAGTTGCTGTTTGCTTGGGTGGGGACGGAGGACTGTCTGCCTAGCAGGAGAAGAAAAGAATTCACTGAGGTAGGTGACCAATTCTCTTTTCTCCCCCTGCTGCAGACAGTCCTCCGGATGGTACATACTTGAGCAGTAGGAACCCTAAGGGTGGGAACAAACAGCGCCAGAAGGATCTAGTACCGCCTGTAGAACCCTTCTACCAAAGCCTGCATCCGCCGATTGGTAGGTGTTGATCTTATAATGCTTGACAAAGGTATGGACAGAGGCCCAGGTCACAGCCCTACAAATCTTGTCATACGAGGCTCTTGCCTTAAAGGCATACGAAGTGGTTGTCCCCCACACAGAGTGGGGCCAGATTTGCAAGGGAGGGAACTTCCCCTTGGCCTTATAAGCCTTGATTATCGCCTGTTCAATATCAAGGACTCAGAAGCCTTGGTACCCCCTTAGGCTTGCCCACAAATTAACGAAAAGGGCTGTGGACTTCCCAAAGCCTTGAGTCTGTGAGAGATACATTTTTAATGTGTGATGGGCATCCAGGCTGTGCCACACCTTCTCCTTCGCGTGCACTGGTTTCGGGCAGAAAGAAGGAAGCACCAGTTCCTGGGATCTGTGGAAGAGAAAATTACACTTTGGGATAAAGGCCTGATCTAATCTGAGGGTGACTGATTGATTATAGAAAATACGGAAATTTCACTCCATCGAGAGAGCACCCATTTCAGACATTCTCCTAGCTGATGTCACCGCAACCAAGAATGCCACCTTAATGGAGAGCATATACAGAGATGCCTGATGAAGGGGTTCGAAGGGGGATTTTGTCAGAGCATCGAGGACCAGATTCAAATCCCAGGATGGGCACCTATGGACCACCGGAGGAGAGAGGTGTCTTGTCGCCCGTAGAAATTGATGGACATGTTTGTGTGTCGAGAATTTCTTGTTGGAAACAGCATGCAGCACCGAGTTTAGAGCTGCTGCTTGTCGAGCTAGGGTGTTATGCTTGAGACCCTTGTCCAAGCCTGCCTGAAGGAACTCTAAAATTTGGTGAATTACTGAGGCTTTACAAGGGTCCTGACCCTTAGCAACTGCCCACAGAGAAAAAAACCTTTCAGGTTGCCCTGTAGGAGCGCCTGGTGGCCGGTCTCCTTGAGGCCATGAGCATCTTAAGGACTGCCTCCGAATACCCCTTCCGAGCACGGGCTAGGTGCTCAACCTCAAGGCTGTCAAATTTAGAGAATTTGCGCCCTTGTGGAATAAAGGGCCCTGGCATAGTAAGTCGTTTCTGGGCGGAAGAGAAATGGGGTCCTGTACGCTCAGTTCCATGAGGTCCAAGAACCAAGGACGTCTCGGCCACCATGGAGTCACCAATATAATTTGGGCCCTCTCTTTATTTTTGCCACTGTTCTTGCAATGAGTGGAAGGGGCGGAAAGGCGTACAGGAGCTCCGCAGGCCAGCTCTGGTTCAGGGCATCTGTCTTCGTTGCTCCCCCGGCACCGAGAATGCATCATAAAAAGGTCTACTTGTGCATTCTCGGGGCTCGCAAATAGGTCCATCGCCAGACAGCCGAAGGACAGAACCAGCTGTCTGAAGACTTCCCTGTTCAAGGACCATTCGTGGGGATCTACCTCCCTCCTGCTCAACCAATCCGCACGATAATTGTCTGTGCCCTTTGTGTGCAGCGCCTTTAAGGACAGAAGATGGGATTGAACCCAGTTCAGAAGTCTCTTGGCCTCGGCCTGGAGGGCAGGGGACCTCGAGTCTCCTTGGTGGCTCACATAGGCTTTCGCCTATGTGTCTGTGTAAACAAGCACGTGTGAATTGAGAAGAACTGGCGAGAAGTATTGGAGAGTGAGGCGAATCGCTCTCAGCTCTAGAAAGTTGATACTCCTGGTCACCTCCGACCTGGAGCAGAGGCCCTGGGCTGAGCGGTCGTCCAGGTGAGCTCCCCAACTTGTTAAGTTCATGTCCGAAGTGCGGATCTTTCCGAGGGGCTCCACCAGGGGAACTGCCCTTGCGAATCTTTCCCTCTTCTACCACCAGGACATGGGGGATTTTAGGTGGCTTGGAATCCTTACCTATGGATTGTACCCTTTCGTGAGCTCTCTTTGAAAAGGCCTGAGCAGCTAGGGATGGGCGAATGTGGTTCGGAAGTTTGGAGTTTGGACCGAACTCCGTCTGCTTGGTCGACCGAACCGAACTTCCGAACCGAACTCGAATTTCAAACCGAACCAAACTTCCAAACTCCATTCTGTTCACCCATCCCTAGTGGCAACACACACCAAAAAACCTGGTTTTGAATGGCCGAACTTGGTTCGGAAGTTCGAGGTTCAACCGAACTTGGTCTGTTCGGTCGACCGAACTGAACTTCCGAACCGAACTTGAATTTCAAACCAAACCGAACCAAATTTCCAACCTCCGTTCTGTACGCCCATCCCTATGAGCAGCTGCTGCAAGGGTCTGAGGTTCAATCAGGCCTACTGGAGCTGCTGGGAGCATGATACCAGGAGACCCAGTAGCCCCGCCAGAGTTTTTAGCCTCAAGCGTTGACTGGCTCTCAGTAAGTAGATTGAAGAGCGGATCTTTTCTTGCCTTTTGGGGGGAATGAAGATAGCACCTAAAGAAGTATCTACCACCACCCACAGATGCTCTATTCTGTGGCTGGGAACCAGTTGGCTCTTGAGGATGTTCACTATAAAGCCGTGGTGATTCACATATTGTATCACCCTGGCAACATCCACCGAAGCCCTGTCCTGGGAAGGAGCCCTGACCAGGAGGTCGTCTAGATAAGGGTAAATATTTATCCTCTCCCTGTGCAGATTTGCTATGAGTGTGATGAGAGTCTTGGAGAAGGTTCAAGGGGCCTAGGAGAGACTGAATGGCAGGGCCTTGTACTGCCAATTGCTCTGGGGTAGTGGAAGCGGAGCCATTTCCTGTGTGCTGAAAGAACTGGGATGTGAAAATAGGTCTCCTTCAAGTCCAAGGAGGCCATCCAATCCTCCAGCGTCAGGCTCTGGCAGATGGATTTCACCGTCTCCATCTTGAATTTCTGGGGTCTGACATTTGTTTAGTGCCTTCAAATTCAGAACGGCCCTCCATTGGCTGGACTTCCTGGCCACTAGAAAGATTATCAAGTACAGGCTGAGACCGACTTCCCCGGGAGGAACCCTCTCTATGGCCCCTAAGGACCCTAATCTGTTTAGCTCCGTGAACATGATGAGGTGCTTGAGGGGGTTCGTGGCGACTGGGGAAGGCAAGAACTGTTCCCTGGGGGGCCTTTGTAATTCTACTGAGTTGTCTTGGCGAATCACTTGCAATACCCAGGCATCCGAGATTGACTTTTCCCAAATGGCTGAGAAAGCTTGAAGTCTGTCCCCTATCTCCACGTCCCCTTGCCCGTCATGCCTGTTTGCTGGACTGACCGGGGATGGGCTCTTTTGGTTTGAATTTGCCAGCTCCACGCTGCCTCTGCCCTCTAAAATGAAAGGGCTGCCTGGGGTCTCTTTCGTTTGATTGATTTCTCCTGGCAAAGGAAGGAGAGGAGCTGCCAAACCAAAAGGTTGGAGAGCTAAAAGGTTTTCTTTTTGTAAGGAATTGTTGGAGGGTTTCGGTCTTAGTTTTATCGGTGGCAATGGCCAGCACCTTGTCTAAAGAAGATCCAAATAATTTAAACCCTTTATAGGGGCCCTCCACTAGCAGGTTTTTGGCCGTAGGGGTCTCCCTGCCAGAAACGTAGCTAAACTCTCCTCCTTGCCTCTATGGTGTGTGCAACATAACAAGCAGACCAGGAGAGAACATCTGTGGTGGCATCAGTCAAAAGAGCAACTGCCAACATGACGTGGGAGGAGAGAACCTTAACCTTCTTGTCCGAAATGTGAGGACTGCAGCTCATGCGTCCAAGACATCATAGCTCTGGCAACATAAGAAGAAAGGATGTTTACTCTAAGGGAGGCCACGGTGGAATCCAGAACCCTTCTCAGGACCCCCTCTATGGCCCTATCTGTGGGGTCCTTAGGGGCCATAGAGAGGAAACACTGTTTTCCTTGCTAAGGAGGCAGCAGTGGCATCCACCTTGGGGTTTTTAAACAAGCCATCCTTTTTCTGGAAAAGGAATAAAGCGCCTCTTAGGCCTTGGTCATTTTAAAAACCTTCCCAGGGGACTTGCACTCAGAGAACCAATTTTTCAAAGGCTCTGTTGAGAGGCAACCCTTTATCCCTAGCCTGAACAGAAGGGATTAGGTCTCTGTCATCCTCCTCCTCAGAGTCTGAGGAGTCTCCCCTAGAAGGCTTTTCCTGCAGGTGGAGAGTTTTGACGACTTGAGAGAGAAGTTTCTCTCTATACTGGGAGGGGAACTGTCTGTCCTGGTCTCTAGGATTAGGCAAGGACTCCTGGCAAGCTGAGGGAATCAGCAGCCAGCTCGCCCCTCCCCCCTTCCTCAGCAGAGCTATCTGAAGGCTGAGGAGATTCCAAGATGCGGATAGCAGCACCAACAGCTGGACGAGGAGGGTTTCCCGCCTTTTTAAACTGCCTCTTTTTTGACCCAGTAGCCTTAACTTTTCCCTTGAATCCCTTTCTCTTTGACTTGCCCTGTCTGTTTGTCACAAAGCCAGGTCAGGGAGTCCAGAATTTTGCCCATAGTATGATTAAGGGAAATTAAGGGGTCTGGCTGGTTGATCGGTGTCTCAGCCAGTGGTAAGACAGGTGACGCCAGGTCTCGCTGTGAGGAAGCCTACAGGGAAGACAAGAGGCATAGAAACTGAGGACCCAGGGGAGATGAGAGTCCCCAACAGAGGAACACCCATATCTTCCCCCTCCCCCCACAGACAGAATGGATCTACCTCAGGCTGGGATCCATGATCCTGTCACTCTCTCCCTCCACAGCTGCGTGGGAGAAGAGGAGCCGAGAGTGCCACCCTCATGGGGTGGGGAGGGGTGTCCGGTGGAACGGACTCAATGCCCACAAGAGTCTGTTCGGGATGGAGGAGGCACGGGCTCGCTGAGGTGCTGCCACAACTGGGAGTCCTCAGGTCCTGGCGCTGGCTCCCTGCTCCCAGGCAACTGCGAGAGAGCTGGCCAGGGACTTAGTGCTGGTTCCAGGGACTCGGCACAAACAAGTTGCCTTTAAGGCCCCATCAAGAGCACCCAGTCTATTCTATCTCCGGACTGGGAGTGCCCTTCAAAACACCAGTAGCTCCCAATGGAGCGAAGATAAACACACCCTGCCGGTCCGAGGCAGAAGACCAGACTGATGATAAGAGCAGGGGGTAGCTCAGTAGGCATGTGCAGATCATCTTATTATCTTCTGCCCCGTCGGTCAAGAGGAGGAGCTACCCATCCGGAGGACTGTCTGCAGCAAGGGGAGAAAACTATCGTATTATCTATTGCATCAAATTCTGTTCTGTCTTGTCACATCCATGCACAGCAGTCAGTCAGCTCTGCAGCATGCCACATGCAGTCTCACATGCACACACATACATTACACACGCACAGCACATACATCCATTCTCATCCACATTCATGGCTTTAGAATGAATGTCCCACTGAAATGAATTGGGGTTTGGTTTCCCATTGAAGTCAATGGGACAATAGCAATCCGTAATCCAAATCCGTAAAAAGATCCAGAATTTTTAAATCCGAATCCACAACTAATCCAAATCTGAAATTCAATCTGAAGGCCCATCCCTGATTTCTAAGGCAACTGGCACCTGTAATTGACCCTTAAGGGGTGGGAAGGAGCAAAGAAGAAGGCTTGAGATTTATTTATTTATTTATTTAAAATATTTGTAGCCCGCCCATCCTGCCACAGGCAGCTCTGGGTGGTGCACAACAATACAGATCAATAATTTAAAACTACTTTAAAATAATCAACTCTGTGAGGAATAAAAATGCCCCCAACCACCCCCCACCCTAACCCATTCCCCCCACCCTACCCATCCTCCCCCCCAAAGGCCAGGTGGAACAGCCACGTCTTACAACCGCAGCAAAACAAGGGGAGATCCAGAGCCAAATGGGCCTCCACTGGCAGGGAGTTCCACAGCTGCAGGGCAGCCACTGAGAAGGCCCTTCCCATTGTGGCCCCCAGTAGACTCAGGGGACCTCAAGGAGGGCACCCCCGATCCAGGGGCTGATCCAGGACCTGGGAGGTGAGGCGGTCCCGCAAATAGGTCGGGCTGAGGTCATTTAGGGCTTTATAGGCAAACACCAACACCTTGAATCGGGCCTGGTAGACTACAGGCAGCCAGTGCAGAGACTGAAGAACTGGTGTAATATGTTCACAGCAGCCCAATCCCACCAGGAGATGGGCCGCCACGTTCTGCACCAGCTGCAGTCTCCGGACCGTCATGGGACCGGTAGTCCCATGTAGAGCGCGTTGCAGTAGTCAAGCCTAGAGGTGATGAAAGCATTGATGATGGTGACCAGGTCAGAGTCCGAGACATACGGCTGAAGTCGGTGCACCAGATGTAGTTGGCGAAAGGTACTCTTCGCCACAGACTCCACCTGAGCATCCAAGCAGAGCTGTGAATTAAGAAGCACCCCAGACTCCACACCTGGGGAACCAGTGGGGGGCAGACCCCATCAATGACAGGGGCCATCACCCCCGCCGCCTTAACCACCACCTTCACCTCTGTCTTGTTGGGATTCAGCTTTAGTCGGTTCACCCTCATCCAGTCCCCCACAGCTGTCAGACACCTGGTAAGCACTGAGACTGCTGGGCCTGGGTCTGATGAAAAAGAGAGGTAAAGCTGGGTGTCATCAGCATATTGATGACATCGCACACCAAACCTCCTGACCACCTCACTGAGCGGCTGCATATACACGTTGAACAGGAGAGGGAACAAGACAGAACCCTGCGGGACTCCACACAAGAGGTCTAGGTAAGATGAAAAATAATCCCCAAGCACCACTCGCTGAGTTCTTCCAGCCAGGAATGAGCGGAGCCAGTCAAGAACCGTGCCACCCACCCTAGTCCGGTCCCGCAGGCGCGTCACCAACATCTCATGATCAATGTTATCAAACGTCGCTGACAGATCTATAATTAGCAGGGCCAAACAGCCCTGATCTAATTCTCGGCGGAGATCGTCAACCAATGCCACAAGTGCAGTCTTGGTGCCATAACCCGGGTGAAATCCTGACTGCGAGGGATCAAGAAAACCGACACGATCCAGATGCTCCTGAAACTGCTGGGCCACCATCAGCTCAATAACCTTCCCTAAAAAGAAACTGGCCGATAACTAGCAAGGGAGTTAAACGTCAAGCGATGGTTTCTTGAGCAGGGGCCGCACTACCGCCTCCTCAAGGCCGCTTGGTACGCCGCCCTCCCTAAGTGAGGCATTGACCACCCCCCACCAGAAATGGCACCATCGTCTCCCGGCAGGCCTTAACCAACCAGGACGGGCAAGGGTCTAGTTCACAACAGGTAGCCCTGACAGCCCCAAGAACATCCTCTGCATCGGCAGGGGTCACCAACCAAAACTGATCCCACAAACAAGGACAAGGCGGGGCTTCCATAACCTCCAACTGCCACACTGCAGAAAATGCAGTGTCAAAACTGTGGTGAATCCAAGCCATTTTATCTGCAAAATAATTCACAAACAAGTCACAGTGGGCACTAGATGACTCCACTCCAAGGTGGAGAGAGGCCGGACTGACCAGTCCCTGCACCACCCGGAACAGTTCCGCTGGACGGGATTTAGTGGATACTATGAGGGCAGCAAAGAACTCCTCTGCTGTCTGCATACCAATGGCATAGGCACGTAAACTCGCTCTGTGCCACAACCTGTTGGCTTCAGCATGTGAATGGTGTCACCGTCGCTCCAATCGCCGTCCCTCCTGCTTCAGCACCTGCAGTTCCTCCCAAAACCAGGGAGGCCTACGGTGTTGCCGCCTGGGAAGCGGACGCCTTGGAGCTATCCGATCAATGGCCTCCCTCAGCACGATGTTCCACAGCTCGACAAGGTCATTGATGGGACAGTCGTCGACATCAGAGGGTATATCCCCAAACCCCCCAGAACCACACCGGTTCCATCAGTTTATGGGGGCAGACCATTCAAATTGGTTCCATGCCCATCCGGGGGCAGACATGCACCAGGAGAGAGGCCTGCAGGAGGTAATGATTTGTCCATGACAAGGGCACAGCTGGTATCTCCACCAACAATGGACCCCCTGCCTCAAGGTCGGTGCAAAACATACAGTCCAGGGTGCGTCCTCTCTGGTGTATCAGGCCGCTGACCCTCTGGGACAGGGCCATGGTTGCCACAGCGGGCATGAACTCACGCTCTGCACCCCCAAGATCAGCGTCAGTGTGGATGTTGAAGTCTCCCAAGACTATCGTCTTCGGGGACCGCAACACCACCCCTGACCCGCTAGAGCACGTAGGGAGTCTGCTGTGCAGGTAGGCGCACGGTATACAAACAGCACTCCCAAACTGTTCCCTGCCACATCAAACACCAGGTGCAGACCCTCAATATCCACTATGGATTGCACCGGATACCTTCGAACAGCCCAACTCTCCTTAAAAATCATGGTTACACAGCCCCCCCCCCCACGGTTGATACTGTATAGAATACCAGGCTGGAACAAGGTCAGCCAAGATAGGCCCTGACTCAGTATCCAGCCAGGTTTCCGTGATGCGTACGAGGTCGACTGTATGGTCCAGGATCAACTACTGGACTGTTGTTGCTTTATTTGCTACCAACCTCGCATTCACCAGCATCAAAACATGGTCAGAGGCCCTCTGATGCCAAGCCACCTGGCCCACTGCCAGAGGGGTGGCGCGGGGAACAGATACTAAACACCTGTCCAACTGTCCAGCTCGAACAAACCCTCCATATGGACCATACCCCCCACGCCCCATTATGACCCCAATGGCTGTGTCCCCCCCCCCACAATCCAGTCCTAGCCCCAGCTCCCCTATGGCCATCCTGACTGCCCTGCCCCAATCAGGGGGAGGATTCCTGCCCAACCCCCCGTCCTCAAACTGAACCCTCACCCCCTCCCTAACTCAATTTCTTTTTATATTCCCCATCCCCCCAACCACCCCACTATATGCCCTACCCACTAAATAACACCCCTCAAATACCTCCCACAAAACACCACTGACAATAAAAACCACCAATAAAACCACGAATAAAATTCTTCCAGCCCGCCCCCCCAGATGCCACACCCAAGGGCCCTTTGGCGCGACCCTTAGGCACGTGCCTGCGATGCATGCCTGCGGTGCTGCAGGCAGGCATGTCTCTTATGAGCCCCTGCCAGAGCCGGTGGCCCACCAGAAGCTGCAGGGCAGGTCCTGGATCTGTGGCCCCGCTCCCTCTCCCTCTGCCACTGGGAGGGGGAGGGAGGGCTGGCTCCCAGCCCCTGACAAATGGGTGAGCACGGTGGTGTGGGGACAGGGAGCGAGCCAAACTGGCTCCCACCCCCCTCCTGCAGCACGGTGCAGTGGCGGAGATTAATCCATCTCAACAGGCTCACCCCTTTAAGTGTAAAAATGTTTATATCTAGGGGGGTGCACGGGTTAGGGCAGGCAAGGGGGGGTTGAGGAAGGCTGGTGGGGCTTGGGTTCAAAAAAGCAGAGACTTTACCTGACCATGTGGTCGCAGTCAGCAGAACCTGCCTGCTGGGAATGCCTGGCCTGCAAGCAAGGGGAGTCCAAAATGGCTACAGAGACTTTGGGGCAGAGAGTTTCTCTCTTTGTGTGTCCTTTGCAGAAGCCTATCTGGGGCTCTCCTGGCTGAGATTGCCACCCAAAAGAATAGCCTTGCAGTGTGGTGACTATTTTTTGTCTCATGCTTTCTGCCAGTATCAAGGAATCATCAGCCCAAAACAATTTAAGAAACCCACTGAAAGGGAATAGGGCACTACTATAAGCATGGGATTACCACTGAAAACCCTAAGAAAACCTATTCCCTGGATTAAAAAAAACACAACACTTTAACCCTGATCCAAGATCTGTGCACATGTGCAGACTGAACTTACCCTACGTGTACGCGCACACGTGTGCATGGTGCCACTGCCAAAGTCCACAACTGCCAAACTGTGCCGTCACCCAGCAGACAGAGAGGCAGGACTGCAGCAGCGGACACAGGTGGCAGGCAGTGCAGTCAATAGTAGCGGTCTTTGGCCACAGCACCAATCACACAAAAGCCTTTGTCTCAAGGTGTTTTATTCTGCCTTATAGGGTGTTACGAACTAACAAGATGTTAGCGTGCTGCAGTCTGGGTTCAGTCCATGCAGCCCCCAATCAGATGTGTGTGTCCAGCTTAAAAAACAGGTAGCCCCATGCGTGTCTTGTGTGCGCGTGCGGGCAGCCCACACTGGCAGAGCTAGTGAGAGCAAGAGCGGAGAGATGGGAGGAAGTTGTCATTCCTTGAATGCTCTAGGAGTTCCACCTGTGACTCTATGGTGCTGGCAGACCTGTACACGCGGAGGCACTGGCTGCAACCTGGCGGGATGTGGACATGAGGACGCGCATTAGCCCTCCACATTCTCCAAGACCATGCCATGAGTGAGGGCTGTGGATGGTGGCTCCATGTCCGGTGGGGGCAAATACCTAACAAACAGGCAGGTGACACCCACCTGGTGCAGCCTAACGTCTTGTTTGTTAACACCCATAAAATTAGTTCACTAAGATTGACTGACAGGAGGAGCCATTCACATTGGCAAGGAAACGCTGCGGGTCTGGCCAGGAAATCAGGTGAATGCAGGTAGGGGGTTAGGCTTGGTCAGGTATCTGACCGCCACTCCCTGAGACCACCTGTTCACATGAGCCTATGAGCCCCTGTCCTGCCTGACAAGGGGTGGCGGTTTGACCCTCCTTTAAAAGAGCTTGCATGCCCGAGCAAGCCCTCTTTTCCTTTGGTGACTGGCCAGGTCAAGGAAGTGCCACCTGCCCTTCGCACAGGAATGTGTTTGTTATGTGCTTTAGACCTATTCTGCTACAGGCCGCAGCTAGTCGCTGTGTAGAGATACTGTACCCTGATTTCCAGAAAGCATTTGATAAGGTTCCTCATGAGAGACTCTTGAGAAAATTAAAAAGTCATGGGATAGGAGGTAGTGTCTTACTATGGATCAGAAACTGGTTGAAAGATAGAAAGCAACGGGTAGGGACTAAATGGTCAGTTTTCACAATGGAGAGATATAAACAGTGGTGTGCCTCAGGAATCTGTATTGGGACCGGTGCTGTTACATGTATTCATTAATGATTTGGGAAAGGGTGTTAAGAGTTAGGTGATCAAATTTGCAGACGACACCAAGTTATTCAAGGTAGTTAAAACACGAGCAGACTGTGAGGAACTGCAACGGGATCTTACAACACTGGGTGCCTGGGCATCTAAATGGCAAATGAAATTTAATGTGGACAAGTGCAAAGTGATGCACGTAGGGAAAAATAATCCAAACTATGCGTACACAATGCTGGGTACTAAGCTAGGAGTTACCACTCAGGAAAAGGATCTGGGGGTGGTTGTGGACAATACAATGAAATCCACAGCGCAGTGCGCAGCAGCAGTCAAAAAAGCAAAAAGAATGTTAGGAATTATTCGGAAGGGGATAGAGAATAAAACTGAGGATGTCATAATGCCTCTATACAAATCAATGGTGCGACCGCACCTCGAATATTGTGTGCAGTTCTGGTCGCCCCATCTCAAAAAAGACATAGCTGAACTAGAAAAGGTACAGAGAAGGGCAACAAAAATGATCAAGGGCATGGAAGGGCTCCCGTATGAGGAGAGGCTTGGTAGGTTGGGGCTCTTCAGTTTGGAGAAGAGACGACTGAGAGGAGATATGATAGAGGTCTATAAAATCATGAGTGGTGTGGAACTAATAAACAAGGAGCAGTTATTTACCCTCTCAGCTAGTACTAGAACTAGGGGACACTCCATGAAACTCATGGGTGGCAAGTTTAAAACAAATAAAAGAAAATATTTTTTCACTCAGCTTATAATTGGGTTGTGGAATCTACTACCAGAGGCTGTGGTAAGGCCCAGTATTATAGCTGAGTTTAAAAGAGGTTTGGACAAGTTTCTGGAAGATAGGTCCATTAGCAGCTATTATCCAGACAGGATCAGGGAACATGGGGGGAAAACAACAGGGAATGGATCCCCCATTGTGACCTGTTGGGTGCTTCTCCCAAGCCACCGTGATTGGCCACTGATGGAGACAGGATGTTGGGCTAGATGGACCATTGGTCTGACCCAGTATGGCACTTCTTATGTTCTTACGTTAACCCCCACTCCCCTCCCCATCCCTATAGGAGCTAGGCAGATATGGGAGTCTGAGCTCTAACATATAGGATGCTTTTATTGACTATATGGCATTTTAAGTAAGTCCTCCGTGTGATGATAATTCAGATAGAATGAAAACTGTCCCAAAGCCTCTTTTATAATAACCTGCATTTTCCAGGTTAAAGAATGTGCAATGTTCAACATCATTTATTTATCCACTAGCATTGATTATTAATACAGTGGCTTAAAAAGTCTTGTGCAACTAAAAGTTCTCTCCCATGCCTGTCGTAAACTGTCAGTACCAATCTGTTCCATGCTCGCCTGATGATTGCTGAAAGTACAAAGCATGAAGCATTATAATGTTAATCATTTAAAGTCTTTCCCATTGCCAAACATCTACTTCTCACCCCTAAATGAATCTAAGGTCAGAAGGCTTTACATGAAAATATTAGATTTAAAAACATTTTGCTATGCAAATTTGTAGCCAAAATACCATCACAAAGATTGGACATCTATATACATTTGTTGCCAATGAAAAGGGGAAGTCTCCATTTCATGGGGAGAGCATCTGTGGAGCCATCTTAGCCTAGCTTGGCTGTGCACTGGTCACAAATAAGGTTGCCATCCCTCTGGGTTTGACCCAGAGTCTCTAGGTTCTGAGTGGACCCAATGTTTCCCTGGGTTATCCAGGAAACACAGTCTTGCTCTCTGTGGAGCATAATGTTATAAGCATACCGGAGAGGGTAGGTAACGCCATGTTGGCAAGGGCCGGAGAGTCCCCTTACCCCATCCCCTTTCAACGTGGCCCCCACTGGAATATGACGACCCATTGAAGGAGCATCATGTAAGAAAAAGAAGGGAGATGTCCTGCCCCATTTTTGTATGGTCCCACTCCTTTCTGGGACAAAGTGTCCAGAAAAGTGGGCATTCTAGTCACAGACCAACCCTCGTCCACAGACTGTCTAGTAAGCAGTGAACTACACCTTGGACAAGACGTTCTATGCCTCTTTCTCCTCCCATACTTTATTGTGGGCTGAAGTGAAACAAAATTTCATCTTCACAGAAATTTCTACCTTTTCAGAACATTGGATGGAATTCTCCTGTGGATTTAAGCCGTGGTCAAATTCTGTTCAAATTTATAACTGCACCTGCACAAAATGGCATCGTCCACACTGTGCTTGCACAAAATAGCAGCACACACACTGCACTGCCATCTTGCACAGATGCAGTATGGGTGCCACCATTTTGCGCAGGCACAGTATGGGGGAGGGGGGGATCAATCTGTATCTCCAGTGAGATGTGGAACAGTTCATATTCTGATCCCCGTTTCACCAGAATGGTCAGATTGGCAGGATCCATTGAAAATGGAACGTGAGCTGGAATTTCATTATAGCCCTTCTTTATTGGCTGTTGTGGTAGAGGTTGTGTCACGTAAGGGAGATCTCAGTGTGTTATCGGCTGAGAGGCGGCCATGGAGGAGGGAGATTACTACCTCTCCCATCTCTCAGCTGGCCAGGCACATGAGGCAGAACTCTACGTGCTGGCGGACCTTGATATCGGTACGGCTGCAGGTGAACCTAATTGACAAGATGCAGACACTTGGGCACCCGTTAGACCTGACTGGTCCATATGGTTGGCTTGTGATGTCCCTTGACTCTGTCGCAAGTGGCGGCTGTGAGGGGACTACATGGAGGCCACATGGCAGATGCCAGACAAACAGACCTGGTAAAGGCTAATGTGGGCTATCGTCTCCTTTGATTCCACTCTATAGGTCTTACTATGTAGGAAAAAAAGATGCTAAAGAAGGCCTCTGAACATAAAACAAACTTATAGAATTGGAAACCGAGAAGTGGGTTCCCTCACTTTAAGCCTGAGCATTCCTCTCTATTGCTACAGTAATGAAACTGCAATTCAATCTCACACACTCAAGTACTAATCCACAAGAAAGTTAATAGCCTGACAAACCTAGTTTTCTTGCAGTAATGATCCGTTTTCAGAGGATTGCTTCTTTCCCCAAAACACATTGCTCTAATAGTCTTGCATTTAACTTTATTGGCTAGACACAACATGGCCTGCAACAAATAATAGCTAAGTAGCAAAAACTGGTCATTTGAATATAATGAAAACTGTGTCCGAGGTGGTGGTGGTGTTTTTTGTTTGTTTTGTTTTTTACATTTCAAAATAAAGCTATCACCAGCAGGCACTTATGCAGCTGGGCAATATAGTAATGTTCTCCAATAGTGGTGGGTTTTTCTGGGGAAATACGCTAGTTCATATATGAAATGGTGTAGAATGCAAGCTTCCCCCCACAACAGCAAAGCAATCTGTAAACATCACAAACTCTGCCTTGGAGAGCAGTAGACAAACGTTCACACAATAAACTTTGTCAGATGAAATCGTTCACAAAGAAATTCTGAACAGTAACTGCACCTCTAAGGTATTCATTGGAAGCATGCTACAACCAAACATCATCTGAATATCTTGCTGCCTTACTGCTACCTTTACTTAAATCAATGACATATTCTAAAACAAAAGTTTGTTTACACACAAAGTCTAATTAAATGCAGCAGCCATAAATCAATCGCAGCAATGGAGCTCATTTCAAAGATTATTCAGGCTGCGGTAGCGGCCTGAATAGTTAAATGCACAACCACTCTCCATTATAAACAGGGAACTGTTGAAGTCCCGATTTCGAGGAAACTGCTTGAGCTACATTTCTGAAAATTTATCCATGGCTGTAAGTTGTGAGGACCATCATATGCACAAAGTTTGAAGAAGATCCATTAGGAAAATAATATGTTATAAATGCTTAAACGTTAATTGGTTGTGGTCAAAATGCACACCATCCTCACGTATTTAAATCATCAATATCTCCTCCCCCTGGATGAGTTGAGCCCACAAACTTCACAGGCTTCGAGAATGAGATCAATAACAAGTGCTTCTGAAATATGATACTGATTGATGCAGCCAAAACCGAGTTATTATTGATCAAAAAATCAGTTCTGCGGGGTCGCACATGCACAGTTGAGCAGTTGCTGACCGGCAAACACAGCACGGTTTTGCTTGCTTGCACATGGCACTCTAGCAGCTGCGGGACACTGTGTACTGATGATCCTGGATGGAGGGAGGGAGGGGAGTTTGGGGCACGGAGCACAACAGTAAACAGCCCAAAGCAAGTGCATCCCCAGACAGATTGGGGAGGGGGGGCTGTGTCCACGGGTGACCTTTCCAGGCAAGGCTGGGGGAACTCCGAGATGGAAATGGAGGAGAGGGGAGACAGGCATGCACCGATGAGGAGCAACTTCAAATTTCAAACGGCTCCTCTGAGTTGTTACTAGGGGGGGATCAAGGGGAGATCACCCCCGGGATGTGCATGGGGGGGTTGCTGCCCGCTCTAGCCGGCCACAACGCGGCTCTTGGACCCGCCGCGCTTTGCAGGTGAATCCCTCAGAGGCAGCTGGAGTGCCCCCTTCTCCTGGGGCCACCGCTGCTGCAGGCTGAGGGCTGCTGTGAGCCATGGAGGAGGGCACTAGATTTTGCCTCCCTCCCGATTTTGAGGCAGCAAGTAATAGGGGCACTCACCCTGAAGGTGAGTGCCCCGGCCCCTGCAGCGTCCACTCGGTCCCCATGCTCCTGGACCCTGCTCCCCAGCATCCCCGAAGGGAGGAGGCAACCCCCCATGCACATCCCAGGGGCGATCTGCGGTTGGGATGCGGTGCCCCAGCTGCAGCGGGGAAGCCAACCTGTTGAAAGGGCCATGGGACATGCAGCCCCGAGCAGCCACAGCCTCCTGTCCTCCTGCTGCCCAGGTGAGTCACGGTGGGGAGGGGCAGCCAGCAGCCTGGCAGGAGCTGAGCTGGAAGCAGAGCCGGCCGGCAGGGCAGCCTGGGGGGCGCGCAGGGGACACCTACCGGGAAAGCGGGGGGAGGGGAATGCTGGTGAGCCAGGTAACCCGCTTGGCAGGGGCACAGCGCAGCAGCCGAGGGATTGGGTCTTCCCATCCCGTTACGGGGAAGGGGAGCTGGAGTGTAGGCAGATTCATGAGACGGAGGCGATGGCACAGACCCCACTGCCCCGCGCTGGGCTGGCCTTTCATCCCCATCGCCAGTGCCAAAGTGAAGGAGAGCCCTGGGCAGGCTCGTGCCCCAAGCAGGGAGCCCAGGGACAGTGGGTCTGAGTGTGGGACAGGGACAGGGAATCCATACCACTTCCAACTTGCTGGGCTGTGTGGGGTGAACTCGGGTAAAGAGGACCCATTGGGAAGGCAGCAGCGGATGATGCCTCAGCACTTGGCTTGTTCTCACTGAATAAATGGGCAAGCGTATCCGCCTTGGTTTGAAAATCTAAGCCAGCCGGTCTACCAGTAGCGCTGTCTCCAAGCCCAGGGTAGTGCTTCTCAGAGACTCCTCAGGCGTGCAAATCCCACTGAAAGTGACTTAAGACATTTCTAAAAATGTTTCCCCTGGTCTTTAATAAATCATCCCACTCATTCTACAGCGTGTGCAACACATCTCCTTCAGTTACTCCCTTCCCCCTTTGCTATACCCAGATCTCCCCAGTTACTCCCTCACCTGCCGCTTATGTTATAGGGTTTAGCTCACAAAGGCAATAGTGGGAATCTCCTCAGTGCATGGCTGCCTGTGTTTAGGGGACCCTTTCTGTCCCTTTTGGGACAGAAGTGCAGGAGCTATATAGAAAGGGCATGTTTATTGTAATAGAGCTCATTGAACAGGGGCACAGGTTATTTATTACCTGTGGACTAGCGGACATAGCCTTATTGTAGTTTTACTTTGTAACTTTACTCAAGACTCCTATGGAATGGTAGGGGTTATGCTCTGGTGTCTGACAGTAAACACTTTTCTTACAAGAAAACCTTCGAAGGGTCTTATTTAAAATTAGAATAAAGTTATACATATGGAGGAATAGTTTCAAGGGAGGATGGGTTTCCCCTTGTGAAATATTCAGCACCCTCAGCTCTGTTTGCAGTGTTCATCAGTAAGGAAGGAAAGTAATTCAAAACAACTTGTCTAAATATGTAATTTAGTATTCCATTAAGCATCTGGAAATGTGACAGTGCTCTAGCTTTTAAGCAAAATGTTAGAGATTTGTACATAAGGTGTCTTTCCTTTTCCTGTAGTCTGCATGTATAAATATGTGCTAATGGTGTAACGTTCAGCAGCCAAGGTTAGCATCGTTTTGGAAGTTAGTTTTATTTTATACCTATTTAAATTTATGACTTTGAGAAAAAAATCTTTCAAAAGTTCCGTCTATGCTATTCTCCTGTTCTATTATAAATGCTAAATAGGTCTTACCTCTTTTTAAAAAATGAATTGCACTATGCTTATTTTTAAAGTAATTCCTGAAATCAGGCTGCAGCTCCTTCTATAAATCCACTTTTACTTATGTTATGTACCCTCCCAGAGAACCCAGGAGGT
>QEPC01008071.1:1977276-1990664 GCA_003113815.1 Sphenodon punctatus
GGACTCCTGGGTTCTCGGGGGGGGGGGCTAGTGGGTTAGAGCAGGGGGAGGTGGGAGCCAGAACTCCTGGGTTCTCTGGGAGGAGAGTGGGGGCTAGTGGGTTGGAGCAAGGAAGAGGCCATTCCAGTAGCTGCATACATGTTTTTTTTACACTGTAATTTTATTTTATTTAATAAATAACATTTAATTTAATAGTAAATGCTGTGTAACTGACACGATACTGACTAGGGGTCCCTACCTAACACTGGCTCTGCAGTGACAGTACCTCTTAACAGAGGTACAAATTAAAAAGGGAAGCACAGCACACTAGCAAAGGGAAATACCATTCCACTGACTCTCACATAGCTTCTACTTCCTCCCCCTGGCATGTAAGGTTACCATGCCTCCCCTTTAAAAGAGGACACTTTAAAAGGAGGACATTTTCCCTAAGTGTCCTCCTTTAAAAGGGAGGTATTGTAACCCTACTGCCATGGGAGAGTAGAATCTACCATGCCACCTATTCACATTTTTAAGGAACACTTCTCAAAAATACATGTTGCTGGGAAAGTAACATGTATTTTTCATAACTGTTCCTTAAAAATGTACATAGATGCCAATCCTACCCACCATACACCATATGCTCTACTTCCTAGAGCAAGAAAGCAATGCTCCTCATTCACACATAGCTCCTCTTTTGATTGTCCCCATGAAAGGCCATGCCTGACTGCAGGTTGCTCCCTCCTGAACCTTCTGTGACGCTGCAAGTGGCGGTGGCGTTGTTCATGAGAATACTCTCTGTGTGTGTGCGCGTGTGTGCATGTGAGGGAATTATATATTCATGTACTGATATATCATATCACAAAAAACCTTGACATTTTATCAAAACAAAAAACTTTACAGTTTTTAAAAAATGTTAAATGCACAAACTAAAAAGTTTCCTCTTCAAAAACATCACAAAATCATTTTTACTCTAGCTTAAACTCCAAAAAACATAAAAATTCATTACAATTACAATTAAAAAACCGTTCAACTTCATACATTGGAACAAGACATAAATGCCAAAAAACATGGAAAATATTTCTGAATTTGAGGAATATTTAATATTTTATCCTCATCAACATAAATGTAATATACGTACTTAATTCCTTACCATACATACTTTTATTTATTTTTTAATAACTAAACTTTCACATTTTTTCGTTATGAAACTTTAATTTATTATCATAATTCGACAATGAACAATTTTTTCACAATGCATTAACTCTGTCCTTTACGTGTATATAAATTGTATACACTTCATACAATACACTGTCAGCGTACACAACATTAAACAATTTGTTCTAAAGAATACTGCTCTGTAGAAACAGAGTTAATACACTGTATTAGATATTTTAGAGACTATAACTGAAGTATTACACATAAGATATGGTAGGCGTGCATAACGCCGTTGGTTGTCTAATACACTTTCTGGTAACGAATGTTCTAGGAACCAGTTGCACAAAAATAAACTCCCAAGTACTTAAAGATTTTTACTTGTTGCAGTATGTGGCCATCTATCGACCAGCTGTAAACCTTTTGAGTTTTGGGGAAAAACATTATTTTTGATTTTTCAAAATTTATAGTCAGCTTGTTCTCATTACAGTAGCTGGCAAAGGCTTTTAACTGCCTAACCAGTCCAATACGAGTTTGAGATAAAAGGGCAAGATCATCAGCATATAAAAGGGTCCCCAACGCTCTAGATGACAGTTTGGGGGGGGGGGAGCACTATTCTAAGATGCTTTGCAGGGAATGGTAGACGGAGCATTGATCTTGCCATGAAGGTCTTCAATTGTAAGGCCAAGGCCCCTCTCGTTTCCCTTAATTTGAATGGGCTGCAAACATGCTTTTTGCAAGGTCTTTTGCAGGTTCCGAGGGGTACTCCCACGGCAGCTATTAGACTTGAGCTAGGTTTAAGGGGTCGGTTGATGATGGCTTGGGAACTTACGCTGGGATTTTGGATTAGGATAAACAAATGTAGGAACAAGGGGTTGATTAAGTTTATGCTGGGTGATAATCATAGAAGTCGGTGGATGAATGCCATTGATAAGCAATTGTCTGCCCTGGGGTTTTCGCATGCTTATTTTGATAATAAAAATATCATAGCAGCAAGGTCAGAGATAGATTTAAGAATAGGTGACATCCAAAGCAGGTGGACCTTGCCAGTGTTAGAACTTCTCCAGACATGTAAAATTACATGGCATGGGCACCTGGGAAGGAGGAAATGGCCAAATATTTGGTAGCTGCGCTTACATTTAGGGAGAAACATCTTTTTCTGCGAGCTCAACTAAATACACTGTCTACTAAAGTGTTTATGTGCTCAACCCTATGGCGACTGCCTTTGCCCCTTTGACAATCTGACTACCGAATCCACACAACATACTTTTTTTTGTATGACCAATTACATGAGACATTTCTTTCTCCCTTTTTGGATAAATTACCAGGCAGGATGTTTTGCTGTTTGTTACAAAAGGCTCCGAGTGATACCTCTGAGGAGGTGATGCTAGTTGTTGCTAAATTCCTTATGTCGGCTTTTAACTTGAGAGCCCTTTTAAAAAAAATCGAAGCCACTTTAATTTTAAATGTAGCAGGATTATGGCATAGTTTATTTTGTGGATTATTTTCTGGGCAAGTAGCCCCAAAATTCATATATATTTATTGTACATAATATGTTGTTTCTGCTCATTTTATATGCTGTATGTTTTTTAGTTGATTTTCTGTTGTTGTGTTCTCAGCAGTGACTTAAGGCTACGCCAAATAAACTTCTTCTTATTATTATTATTATTATTAGATATGGTAGGCCTTCCTCAGGCTTGTATCGAGCCAGAACTATGAACTGAGGCCTGAAAGCTTGCATACCATCACCAACAGAAGTTGGACCAATAAAAGATATGATTGGAACTATTTTGACTCCATATGTTAACTTTGGTGACCAACATGGCAACCACACACTCTAGACCATCTGTGTATGTCATTTCAAATCTCTACAATGCAGTAAATGATAGTATTTATTCACCCCCTCCCTTTCTCAAAATGTCAGTACTCTTACTCTCTCCTGTGAAAAAAGCTTTTGCTTTAATTATTACTTTTGCTCTTAGTTTAGCTGAAACACTTTCGGCATCATTTCTTTGTCTTGTGTGTAATCCAGAACATTTAAAGTAATTTTAACTATTAAGGCAATTTTAAAATGCTGCTCTTGTGCATTGTAAATTGAATTCCAATTTTAATCTAAATGTAGCTTGACAAAAATTATGAGCAAAAAGCTAATTATCTAGTAAATAAGAAATACCTTTTGTAACAAAGGACCTAAAATAGAAATTAAAAATCTGAATCCATTAAGCCATATAACTGCAAGAATTTGGATCGCTATAGGTCTATCCTAGTTCATAAAAAAACTAATAATTATGGAATCTAGTGCAGTTATATTTATCTGTAAATAATTTGTTTTGTGTTAAAGCCTATGACCATTTACTTTTCAGTAAATAGTACATTTGGAGAAACCGTGATTAAAATCAGTTTTCTTGATGATTTAAAATTGGAAATTTAAACTCAAAGTGAACATTATGCCATAAAACAAAAGTCTTGAAAGGACATCTGCTCCCACCCCGCCAAGAAATTTCTAACTCAAATAGCTTTTACTATAGAGATGCTTTTAATATAGAGATGCTTGTAAACTAAGATCCTTAAAGCAAGGAAAAGAAATACAAAAAGGATGCAACCTCAGCCCAACACTCTTCAGCTTTTATACATCAATGACCTATTGACTATATTGGAAAAAAATCCTAAGCACAGTCTATTAAATGAATCAAAACATTGATCTAGTCATAGTCATATTATCACTCTTGAGGGTCTGTGGAAAAAACCTACCCTATCACATAGGCCCCTAAAGGTCAAACTGAGATATAAAACAAAGTAGAGTTTTATAGAGAGCTTCAGAATAATCAAAACAAGTTTTGCAAAAGTTTCCCCACTCCTGTTCTATGGGCCTTCTATGCCATAAATAAGATATAACCTAAAAAGATATTAATCCCCACTCCCTCAATTAACCACCAGTGCTAAAACTATTTCAACATCATATCCCAACCCTTTCTACTATATGATCAGCTCCAAAGCTGCACGGCTTTGCTTTCCCATGTGACAAACGCCATGCAGCATTTACCTCACAGTTTCTCATGGAGGCAAACGGTGCACATTTAGTAATGTGGGAAAGCGTCTTGCATCACCATATTGCTGCATAGCTGAAATCTGAAGGAGCTATTCTACCATCATCATGATTGTTAATGGAGCATGCCTTCTAAAGATTCTGGCTGTTTCATTTGGCTAAATTACAGGATTTTTCTGGTGTTTTAATTTAAATGCAAAAATAGACTTGGCCAAATGTTAAGAGGATTAATTTATTCATAAGTTAAAACTAGAATAAGCTAGCGGCTATTCATTCACCAGTTCATAGGGCTCCATCAAAAAAGATTTTGTATATTCACACAAGCTAGTTGCCTTGGGCACTTTGCAAAATTGTGGGCCAAACTGGCAAAAAGAACACATGGCACTCACCGAGTCCACTGCCATCACATGGACAGCTGTCCTGGAGCAATTTATTTCTGATTATCAGCAAAATTGCTTATTCCAGTGCAAATGCTAGCATCTTCCAGCACAGTGTGAAAAATATGTGGATGCAAGGCAGTTGGCCAAGCACAAAAGCAACTTATGCCAAGGAATCATGTCATGGAACAAAGCTCGTCACAATCCACACAACCAGACAACACTCCTAATATTCTCATACCCCCCAGCATTTCAACAATGAATGAAAATAAGCACACTCCCCCTACCACCTTGTTGAAGCAGCCCCAACCCCTCACACACATGCACTCAGCTCCCGTTCACACTCACACACAACTTTCATTCAAACTCCCACCCCCACACTGGGTGTAAACAAACGGGACCATAGCCCGCTGGAGTCTGGGTTGGGTCTATGCATCCCTCACTCACGTTTAAACAGGCATTATCATGCAAGTATTTCTTGTGTATCTAGGCATCCACCACTCAGCCCTTGCTCCCATGAGGACTCACAGCCATGGAGAACCATGGGAAGAAGTGTTTCTTTATTCTGGGCTGCTATCCTCACTCACCCATGGAGGGTCATACATGTGAGCACTTGGCAGCTGAATTAACCTTCTGCTATGCATATAATGCCAAGTTTATTGAGCAAATCACATACTTTATTTAGCATCTATACTGAAAACTGAAAGCAAAATTAAAAATTGAAATTGAAAGCAATCAATCTTTGCATTTTGTCACTACCCAGTTTCCTCACATCCACGGATCACAGCAATGTACTCGCAGGCAGTAGCACACAGTTTTGTTGGGGTCCCAGCCATTGTAGTGTTGGAAATCCCCCTTGATTTGCTTAAGGCTCCCAGTCAAACATGTGCCTATTGTATCCCCTTCTCTATCATCTTCTGTATTAGCGTGGGAGCTCTAATAGTTAAGGTGCGTTGCACTCTTAATGTTAAAACCCCAACATTCTATTTGCCCTAAAATTGAAATGATCCAGGTTAGGCTCATGAAATTTGTGGTGGAGGATCCCTGGGGTAGGCGGTTCATGCTGTAACAGCTGAGATATAGCAGTTTGGAAACTGCTCTTTGATGCCTGTTTTTTTTAAAAGTTGGACTTTCTCGATCTGGGCAGGGTAGAGGGGTTTAGTGTTTGTTGGGAGGAGGAATTAGCCTCTTAGAAAGTTAAAGGAGGCTGCCAGGGGGTGCCTTTGTTTGTTTGTTTTTTAAATCAGACAAGTAGTTTTTAAGTTATGGAGTTTTTGAAAAACCCCATGTTAGGCTATGGAGAGGGATGGGGCTGCTTGGAAGAGGAGCGGTGCTCGCTGCCTCTTCTCCTAGCGATCCCTTCCCAGAGCGGGGTTCAGGGCAGTTGCGCCTGAGGGTTTTGGGGTGGAGGGGAGGACAACCGCCTCCTCTAACCCCCTCCCCACTGCTAAGTGCCCCTACCTTATTGCCCTGCCGCTGCCAAGATGGGTGTTGTTTGAGGAGCCATCGCTCGTCGCTTCCCCCTGCTGCTCCCGCTATTATTTTGAAAAGGCCGGGATTGCGCACGCCTTCGCACAATGGGGCCATGGCCCTGTCTGGGATGCTGGAACTACATTTCCCAGCATCCCAGAAAGGAAATATGGCTGCTGCGTGCCCCAGCCTTTTCAAAATGATGGCGGGAGCAGCAGGGGGAAGCGGCAGCTCCGGGCTCAGCGTGCCACGGCAGCGGCTCCAGATCTGGCAGCTCCATCTTTGGAGGTGATGAGGGGATCCCCCATCTGCTCCTGCTGTCATTTTGAAAAGGTTGGGGTCCTGTGTGCCTGCGCATGCTGGGGTCATGACTATCAGGGGCCGCTGTCGATACCTGGTGCATAGGGCGTGGGTGGCTTGTAAGGGCAGCGGGATGCCTGATGGAGGTGAAGCTGGCAGGGCACACCTCGCGCATGGCTGGGGACGTAGGGGAAGGCTCCCAGAGTGCACAGGCAGAAGGCAGCGGGGTGGGGCCACCAGCCGTGTTGCGCCACTCCGCCCACCTGTGTGCACAGGGTGGGGCTAACTCAATAGAAAGGGAAGCCGGGAGCATAGGGGGTTGCCAGTGATCAACAACACTGTGAGAAACTGGCCCCCTTGCAATGAAAGTGTGGACCGTGCTTGTGTTTCTAGGTTTGTGGTGACTAAGTGGGGGGGTGTGTGCTTTGTACAGTGTGTGGTGTAGCCTTGTGGTAACGTGTGTGTGTGTGATGTACAGTCTTTGGTGCAGCCTTAACCCTATTCCCTCTGAGTCTGGGCCTGTCCTAATAACTTATTCCTGGGTAAGCGAGGTCTCTGTGGTTAACCTCCCCTCCCTTCCTGGGTCTGCAGTCCTACTACTCTCACTCGTGCACTAATTTCCTCCCCAAGTGTTGTGTGTGTGTGTGTGGGGGGTGATACGCGTGACTGGGGTGCATGCTTGGTGATTGGTATATTGGAAGAGAGTGGAGGGGCTCCACTCTCAGCACCACTGACTTGTGCCTCTATGATGATGATCTGGCCTCATCCCGTCAGGGATTATTAGGGCCATTTAAAAACCTGAGAGGTTGTTTTTCTTACGAGACCGTTGAGCCCGTGAGAGCCTGTGTGCGTGTATTTCCCTTGTTCTTCCTTTTTCTCTCCTTCTCCCTTCTAGACCTAACAGTGGCCTTGTCTGGGATGCTGGAGCAGCAGCAGGGGGAAGCAGCAAGCAGCGGCTCCGGGTCCAGCACACTCCAGCTTTGGTGGTGATGAAGATGATGGGAGCAGCAGGGGGAAGCAGCAAGCGGTGTTGGCTATGGCTGCTCTGGCCTCCAGCAGCTCCAACCTCCAGCAGCTCCAGCTTCGGCGATGGGAGCAGAAGCAGGGGGAGAGCAGCAACGGGAGAGTGTGAGAATGGAGGGGTTGCTCGTGAGAATGGGGGGGGTTGAGCGAGTTTGAGAGAACGGGGTGGGGGGTGAGTGATTGTGAGAGAATGGGGGGTGAGTGATTGTGAGAGAGAATGGGGTGAGAGAGAATGGGGTGAGAATGTGAGAGAATTGTGGATGGGGGTGAGAGAGAATGTGAGAGAGTTGTGGGTGGAGGTGAGAGAATGTGAGAGAATTGGGTGTGGGGTGAGTGTGAGAATGAGGGGGTGGGTGTGAGTGTGTGTGTCGACAGAGAGAGAGTGAGAGAAAGGGATGTGTGAGCGAGTGAGAGTGTGTGTGTGTGTGAGCAAGCGTGGGTGTGTGTTAGTGAGACAGAAAGAATGGATGTGTGTGAGAGAATGTGGGAGGGGTGAGGGTGTGTGAGAAAATGGTGTGTGTGTGAGAGACCCCTCCAATTTTGGCTCACCACTGTGCCACATAGCCTTGCACCGACAAATTCCACAAGATCAACACTGTGTGTGGACCTGCTCCCTTCCTTGACATCCTGGTGGACCCCTAGGACCCAGAGCACTGCCGGGAGTGCTACTACTATCGCCTGCTCATTGGGCTGGGGCTCCCCACCAACCCCTAGGCCCTGTCCAAGGAGGTGTGGCTGCTTGAGACAATGTAGGCGGTGGATTTCTGGTGAGGGGGTGAAAGTTGGCTGGGTGACAGAAGAATATGGTTACAGAGATGAAGAGGAACAACCGTCAGTCAAGCAAGACATGCTTGTAAAGGCTTGAGCAAACTTCAAATGTAGGTCTGTAGTTGACTCACTGCGGGCATGTGTTTTATGGTAAATGTCATTGTTCCATCTGCTGTTTACTAGGTGTGCACCTCTGTTGCACATACCAACACAGCTACAGATTTGCCCTAGCTGGCAATCTGGCCAGACTATAGATTGGGAACTAGAAATTTAACTGCCCCCTCCCCCATTGAAGATGCAGCTTTTGCACTAGCCCTGCTGCATGGGTTTGGGGGCTAGCAGTTTCAAGAACCATCCATTAACTTAACATGCAGGAATAGCAATTTTGTGGTTTTTTTACCCAATATGAAATTATTGGGGCGGATCGGGTCTAATTTGTTACTCATTTTGCAACCTTTATGCACAATGGAATCTAATTATTTTACTAGAGAGATGGGGTGACTAAATCTAGAGTAAGCTATGGAGCAACTAATGTAGAGATAATAAAATCCACATTAGTCATCTTAAAACAAGAAAATTTGAGGAAATTGTTTTGCTGAAGCTATGAGACTTCAGTAATGATATCAGCTGTGTTTCACAGTTCACTAGCAAAGTGACTGCAGTAATAGTTATGATAACCACCTTAAAATTCACGTGTCTTGAAACCTATAAATAAAAGGAAAGTTGAAATGGCATTCAACAATGGTTGGCTTTGCATTGTTCCAATTGCTTTAAAATGTACTTCATCTTCATGTGGTAAGTTCTAAACATTCTTAGCAAATGGCACTTAAGCACAAAGGAACAGTAAAACAATCTTTCTACCCCTGTAACAAGCTGGCTTGCAGGAACGTATTCTAGGCTTATTTTTTGGTGTCAATCTATACTATTTTAAAAATGAATTTGTCAAGATTAAAAAGCACTTGTTGCACTATAGGTCATACTATAACAAAACTGGATTTCTAATACCTGGACTTTGTCTCTTCTAGAGCTAATGACAGTAGAAGCTACTTGACTCCACCTTTATATAAGGTTCTTGTTGTCATGCTTAGTCGTGCCTGAAACGTAACAGAAGTACCTGAACTACTGGTAATTCAGTTTGTCACAGTTAAAAGTTCGTATTAAAAAATAAGAGCCCCAGGAAACTTAAATGAGTTGTATAAAACCAGTTTATTTACAAGAGGAACTTTTGAAAGGCACCTGCCCTTGTAAATAAACTGGTTTTATCAGGGGCTCTTGCTTACTCCAACTATGAAAACTAGCATTTGCTTTGGTTGGATTTGGGGAACTTTTCATCCTGTTTTGGCTCTTTGAATAAGTGTCACAACTAAACTGCTGTAAGCGGAGTTTGCTGAATTAGACTATTCTCAGCTGAACTTTAAAGCCAAGCCTATATCTTTTCAGCAGAGCTGTCTGGTAGGAGTGTCAAAGAAGCCTCTTAACGCTTCTGAAGAGACCTTGGCCGTTTTTAGATGAGCGGCGGTCTGTTTCGCGTCGGCGGCACGCATATCTTGAAACTTCCGCCTGGTCTAATTAGACAAGACGGAAGTGGCTTAATATGCGCATATTACGGCGGAGGCACATTTTTTAAGTGCGCGAATTAAATACCTCGATTATGAGGTATTTAATTAGCGCACTTAAAAAATGCGCCTCCGCCGTAATATGCGCATATTAAGCCACTTCCGTCTCGTCTAATTAGACCAGGCGGAAGTTTCAAGATATGCGCGCCGCCGACGCGAAACGGACCGCCGCTCGTCTAAAAGCGGTCCTTGTCTAAGCTTAGTTAACTGTAAGATGGTTGGTAGTCCTTCATAAAATTAGTCTAGGCAGGAGCAATTTCAGCCCTGCAAGCATGTTTAATGAAAAACAAGGATCTGTAATCAATGAGGTAGTTAGTATAAAGCAACCACCAGCAAAGCTCTAAACTGGTGCAAATGGCAAAATACTTGGCTAAAAAAAGGGGCGGGGAGAAAAAGATCTCTTCTGCATAAAGAGATGGATACAGCTGGCTCAGGCAAGTGCCTCCCTCATGGAGGCTCAAACACAGCTGGCTCAGGTAAGTGCCTCCCTCATGGAGGCTCAAACATTAGAAGCTGGGCTTAGTATGGGTGACCTCCATGGCGCTAATTGCAGCAAATGGATGAGGGTGGTGTTGCGAGTTATGATTCCACAGCAGAGTCCCCAGAGGTTGTTCCTATTAGAATCCCAGGCTTTGGGCGAGTGACCCGAGGCTTACGTGACCAGGAAGAAACTCCTGGGGGCTATAGCTGGAGTAGTAGTGCCAGTTCAGAGGAATGGGCATCAGGTCATGCAATACGATAATAGGGAATTTATTGAGGCAGTATATGCAGGATTGACTTCACAAACTAGTTTGGTGTTGGGAAGAATAGATATAAACCAGACCACATGGGAGGAGTTGTCAGAAGGTATCCAGCAGGTAGCCGATATTATGAGGGACATGGGAGGACATAAGTGGGCCGCTCGGAAACCCCAGCTAGAGCCAATCCAAGCAGTTACCTTCGTTAATAATGGCCCCCACTCATCCACTCCCCCAGGACAGATTCCAAACCTCCCAGCTAGACCAAACCCCCAGAGCAATCAGCGGAATAGACCCTCTAATCAGTTCTTGCCAAGGGCCCCTGCTAACCGAGAGGGAGTAGTCTCCCTCCGCTCCTGCTTATGGAATGAATTAAGAGCTGCCAGGGTAGATATGAGACAGTATCACCTGCAGCCCACCCATGTTCTAACTGCAGCCCTAGCTGAGCTCCATAGATTACAGGCGCAGAGCTCCCAAAGTGGACCAGTAGCTGCAGTCAGGTCCCCAGATTTGAACCCCACTTCCCTGACACCAGGACAAGAGGAGGTGCTTCGAGAAGTGCATAGTATCTGCTAGGGAGACCCGATTCCCGCAGGTCCCCCTCAGTCTGTTGCTCGATTACACCCAGACAGATGAGGGAGACCTAACGTCAGGGCTAGTACTGCGAATCTGGGAACAGAAGCCCAATTCTTAGTAGACACAGGCACCTCTGTAAATATTCTAGATCCAGATTGGGTAAACATGGGGGAACCTACCAACACACAGATAACACTTAGGGCGGATTCAGACGTGTCTTTAAATCGCACAGCTGCCTTGGCGGCATCGTGCGATTTAAAAAACCCCGCACTTCCGGGCTGGTGTGAATGCGCCGAGCGCGCACATTTCCACCTAGCCCGAATGTTTGGAGTGCGGTTTGAAAAGTTGCTCGGAGCAGCTTTTCAAACCGCACTCCAAACATTCGGGCTAAGTGGAAATGTGCGCGCTCAACGCATTCACACCAGCCCGGAAGTGCGGGGTTTTTTAAATCGCACTATGCCGCCGAGGCTTCTGTGCGATTTAAAGACACGTCTGAATCCTATCCCTAACAGGTATTTGCTCAGTCACTTCTCTAAAAACCCCAATGAAAGAAATTTCGCAGCTTCTTCGGTAACTTGTTCAGGTACGCAATTATTGAAACAGATAGCAAGTTTTTCCTAATATTTAAACTTTGTGTAATTTAAACTCATTACCTCATGTCTTATCTTCAGTGGAAATTGAGAACAATTGCTATCCATCTTTTCTATACTTTTATAAATATCTGGAGAAAGTTATATATTCCCCTTAAACTGCTTTTTTGTAGGCTAAACACACCTATGTCTTTCAGCCTTGCCTCATGTGACTAGCATTCTAAATCTGTTAGCTTTCTGGCTCTTCTTTGAATCTTCTTCAATTTGTCAACTTCTTTCTTACCATACGTTGTTTCAGAAGTTTCTGAAAATGTGTTTCAGACAAAATTAGTAAGACATGCCACTTCTGATGTGGCATAACTGAAGCCTATGGACATAAATCTCTTTACAACATATCCACCAATATCAGGTTTGCTAGCAGCAACACTCCAGCACAAATTGGTGTTATATATTTCCTGGAGGATGTCTTTTATTTTCTATACATGGCGACAGATGGAAATACAGATCTGTTCACATAGGTCACAATCTCTGGAAATTGTTCTTTTGTCACTTATATAATTCAAAGTAAGGTCACAAGACTCACTTTTGCACAGCCAGTATCTAAAATTCATTCCACGTGATAGATGGCTTAATACAGATCAGGGTGTCTACAGTAGGGGTGTACCAAATAGTTTTTAAAAATTCACAAGCATTTCTGAATTTTTCACTATCAGGCCCACGTTTTTGGGCCCCCTCCTTGGGAATTCAGTAAATGCTCGGGAACCTGAATGCAGGGTGCAGAAAGGATGGCAGAGGGCAATGGGGGTAGGGAAGAAGGCAGCAGAGGGCAGGGAAGGGAGGGAAGAGAGATAACAAACTCACCTAAAAGTGTTGGGAGCTGGGTGCACCGCTGTGAACTCACTCAGAGTGGGGCTGCTGTTTCACAAAGTTCTCTGGGAGCATGCTCAGAAAGCTATCTGGGACCATGCTGAGAAATGTAGTCCAGCTCAGGTTTGAACTGGTCACCATGGACTACATTTCCCAGCATGTTCCCAAAGAGCTTAGTAAACATCATCATGGTCACAGAAACTGTATTCAAAGAAACAGCAGCCCCACTCCAAATGAGTGCAGTGGCACACCTGACCCCAACGGCTTATAGTTGAGTTTACTGCCCCCCGTTATATGTCCCCTGCTGCTTTCTACCCCCTGCTGCCCTCTGTCTCCCCTCCCTGCCCCCACTGCCATCTGTCTCCCTCCCTGCCTTTGACCGAGGTTTTGCCAAGTCCCAAGTGATGGGCCAATTACTCAGCCATTTGGGACTTGGCAAAATGATGTTGAATGCCCCGATACTTGGTAAAATTTGAGTAAATCTAAGCCCCGAGTTTCAGCCCTAGTCTACATCTTACAGCTACAATCAAAAGGCTACCTACTATCTGACTATCCCAATAGTATCCACACCCTAAGTGGTTATTTACATATATATTTATTCAGATATTCCATTTTGGTTAACTTAGGCCGTTTTTAGACGAGCACGGCGGCGCCCGCGCTTGTTTTCAAAAAAGCCAGCAGCCCGTTCCACACGAGACGCTGCCACCGAATACGCGCATGTGCGGCCGACGCGCATCCATTTCCGGCCGCTTATGACCAGCCTCGATCGCCGACCCGGTCAGTTCGCGCCCGGAAATGGATGCGCGTCGGCCGCGCATGCGCGTATTCGGCAGCAGCGTCTCGTGTAGAACGGGCTGCCGGCTTTTTTAAGAAACAAGCGCGGGCGC